>JAYMFT010421882.1:14504-32670 GCA_038088735.1 Panulirus argus
GGGGGGGGGGGGGGGGGGGGGGGGGGGGGGGGGGGGGGGGGGGGGGGGGGGGGGGGGGGGGGGGGGGGGGCATTAAAATGAAGACAGAAGGATGGAGTGAAGGAGGCTTTAAGGTATCAGGGCCTGAACATTCAGAAGGGTGAGAGGTGTGTATGGGAAAGAATGAATTTGACTCGTATAGTATGCAAGGGGTAATGTGCTATCAATAGGCTGAACCAGGGCATGTGAACTGGCCCTGGTAAACTATGGAACATCCTGTAGGGCTTGGCTGGAGATTGTGGGTATCGGTCTTAATGCTTTAAACATGACAACTAGAGAACTGATGTGTAAATGACGCCACTGTTGATTTGTTCTGGATACTACCATGCTTTGAAAAAATGTATGTAAAAAAAAGTATATGAAAAAATGGACAGCACAAGTACTATAAATTCAGAAGGATCAGTGTGAAAAATAAAGACTATAAAATATGTGATGCAACAAAACCACTAAGAAGATGTGTTTTAAGGTGATTTGACCATGTAGTACTTACAGTAAATGCCTGGTTAATGACAATTACTCATAACAGTATTGCTGAAGGTTTCCCAGGGTATTGGGCATCTATGCCTTCAGCCAGCCAAAGGAGTTGGGGAAGGAGATTAAGTTACACAAAATTCATTCTTTAACTAGTAGCATGCTCGTAAACACTCAATACACTACATATAGAGTGGAGTGCTGTTACTGATAACAGATCACAGAATTTACAAGGAGACAAGGTACATCATGAAAGTTGTGAACATATGTAATCAAGTGAAGAGTCTATGGCTAGAGTTATTTCTGATGAAGATGAAAGGAGAATGATACTGGATCACGTCAGTCTTGCTTAACAAGTCAACAAATTCAAATATCTTTTTCAACTTTTTCTTCTTCAATGCAGCAGAAAGCTAATGAGAATCAAATAACTTTAATGGCATTCACCTTCTATACCAGGTCCTCGTGCAATACCAACACCATCTGGACAACAGCCGTATGGGTAAGTGTTACAGGGACAACCATTAAAGTCTTCACCAGCTGCAGGGGTGTGGTCATCAGGGCAACAACCATATTCTGTATACTGACAACCACAACCAGCATTGTTAGGTCCTCGTGCCACTGTTTTATTGTCAGGGCAGCAACCAAATGCACTGTACTCACATCCACAGCCTGTAGGAGAGATGACAAATTCTGTAATATTGTCCAAAAAATTCTGCTAAAGCATGATTAGAAATATGAAATACACCAGGACCAGAAATTTTTTAAAGCAACTGTCTACGAAGAATATTTAGACAAGACAATCAGTTATGATAATGAGCACGTAATATTATCATCAGTATTGTATTACCATACTATCTGTTCCTGACACTACCTTGCTGAGGCGGGTAACAGCAAATACGTATGAATGATATTTCAGTGTTACAATGATAATCTAAGGTGGGGTAACAGGGAATAGGTAAGAATAATTTAGCAATGTTACTATGTTAATAAAACAACATATATATACTGTACCTCAATGACTTCATTTGGACTCCGAAAAGCTCATAGACACCACACATCCAGGTCTGTGTCAATTTTACGCTTAGAAAAGCGTCTAGATTGACTTGGGTATCTTATCTCAAAAACTTCATATGGACCCCAATACACCCTAAGTCTGGACCTGTGTCGATTTTTGGTACAGAAAAGTGCGATGATATACTCCGGTAGTATATTTCAACAACTTTGTTTGGACCCGAGAAACCCCTAAACACCAGACATCAGGACCTGTGTTGAATTTAGGCTCATAAAAGCATCTCAAATGATGGGTATTGTACCTTAATGACTTCATATGGACACCAAGATGCCCCTGGTCCTGTCTCAATTTTAGCCTCAGAGAAGCGCCATAATTTAACTGGGTATTTTATTTCAACGACTTCGTTTGGACCCCGAAAAGCCCCGAAATATCACAGGTCAGGACCTGTATCAATTTTAGGGTCACAAAAGCATCCCAAATGACTCTGGTATTTTACCTCAATTTCATTTGGACCCTGAAAAGCCCCTAGACACCACTGGTCAGGACCTGTGTCAGTTTTAGGCTCAAAAAAGCATCCAGAATGACTCTGGTATTTCAACTTAATGAATTTATTTGTACCCCGAAAAGCCTCCAGAAACCACAGGTCCGGACCTGTGTCAATTTTAGGCTCAAAAAAGCATTCTGAATGACTAGTATTTTACCTCAATGATTTTATTTGGACCCTGAAAAGCACCCAGACACCACAGGTCCAGACCTGTGATGATTTTAAGCTCAGAAAAGCATCCCGAATGACTCTGGTATCTTTCCTCAATGACCTCATTGGACCCAGAAAAGCCCCAAGACACCACAGGTCCAGACTTGTGTCAATTTTAGCCTCAGAAAAGCATCTTGAATGACTCTGATATTTTTCCTCAATGACTTCACTTGGACCCTGAAAAGCCCCCAGACACCACAGATAATTTACTTTAACAATATATTTCAACAACTGTTTTAGGACCCTGAGACGCCCCTAGACACCAGAGGTTTGGTTAGGTTAGGTTAGGTTGTGTTGACTTTAGGCTCAGAAAAGCATCCCAAATGACTAGGGTATTTTACCTCAATGAATTCATTTGGACCCCAAAAAGCCCCCAGACACTACAGGTCCGGATCTGTGTCGATTTTAGGCTCAGAAAAGTATCCTGAGTGACTCTGGTATTTTTCCTCAATGACTTCATTTGGACCCCGAAAAGCCACCAGACACCACAGGTCCAGACCTGCATCAATTTCAGCCTCAGAAAAGCACCATGAATTACTCCAATATTATATTTCAACAACTGTTTTTGGGCCCCTAGACACCACAGGCCCAGACCTGTGTCAATTTTAGCCTTAGAAAAGCATCCCGAATGACTCGTGTATTTTACCTCAACGACTTAATTTGGACCTCCGAAAAGCCCCCAGACACCACATGTCCAGACCTGTGTCGATTTTAGCCTCAGAAAATCATTCCGAACGACTCTGGTATTTTACCTCAATGACTTCATTTGGACCCTGAAAAGCCCTCAGACACCACAGGTCTGGACCTCTGTCAATTTTAGCCTCAGAAAAGCACCACGATTTACTCAGATATTATATTTCAACAACTTTTTCTGGATCCTGAGATGCCCCTAGACACCACAGGTCTGGACTTGTGTTGATTTTAGCCTCAGAAAAGCATCTCAATTGACTCTGGTATTTTACCTCAATGACTTCATTTGGACCCTGAAAAGCCCCCACACACCATATGTCTGACCTGTGTGAATTTCAGCCACAGAAAAGCATCCCCAATGACTGTTATTTTTCATCAATGATTTCATTTGGACACGAAAAGCCTCCAAACACCACAGATCCAGACCTATGTTGATTTTAGGCTCAGAAAATCATCCCAAATGACTCTGGTATTTTACCTGAATGACTTCATTTGGACCTTGAAAAGCCCTCAGACACCACAGGTCCAGCTAATGGTGGTTATAGTAGATTAGAAAACAAGAGGGAGGGCATTAGGAGAAATAATACTGGCACTTCCTAAAATTTTACCCTTGCTCCTTTGGCAGACATAGCTTTTCTTATTCATTTCACTAATGCTCACGGTCCTTCAGCTAATATTTCCTCTTCCGAAGACAATTTAGCTAGTATCTCTCCTAAATTCTTACTATTTGCAAGAAAATGAAATAAGCAAATTTATGCTGCCTATCTCTTAGATAAGTCACTGGCATATTTCGCTGAAAAGAACTGAAAATCTTATCAAACTGTCATACTGCACAGTTTCATATGGTAATCATGTTATCAAGCTATCTTTTCATCCTAGATGTCCTTGGTTTAGGGCATGTTTTGTGCAAGCCAATTACAAGATTTTGCCAAAAGGTAGGGCAAGCAAGTATTAACTGTAGGATTGAGAGAGAGAGAGAGAGAGAGAGAGAGAACAACTACAATATGATTTTACCATGATAGCAGGGCTAGCATGAATGAGAACAAGAAAAAAAAGAGGTGAAAAAAGCATTTAGGTTTAAAAAATCATAATTCGTGGAATAAAAAAGCATCTGACATCTCGAACTTAATTCTTGCCTTGGAAGTTTGGTCCTTGGGCATCAGTAATGTGATCAGGGCAACAACCAAATGGTGAAGACAAACAACATCCTTCATGATCTGGTCCATGGGCAGCTGTATAGTTATCTGGGCAGCAACCAAATGATGACTGAAGACAATCAGGAGGAATTTCTGTTGTTGTTGAAGTTGTCAAAATAACAGTTGTAGTCGTTGTCATTTCTGTAATAAATAAAACCTCTTAAAAGCATGACCCTATTTCTTAGACAAGTGATATCAAATCCAAAATGTATTAAATCGATACAAACAAAACTTAGTGTATTATAAAGTACAATGTTCACCAATAGTTACACTACACAAGGTGCAAGAATATTAATGAAGAATGAGTGGCTTGAAAAGATGTTCATGTGTGTCCCCTAATGATTAACAGTTGGAAAATTCATGTATGACAAAATGACCATTACGATTACATATGGGTGTCCCCTAATGATTAACAGTTGGAAAATTTATGTATGACAAAATGACCATTACGGTTACATATGTATTATGTAATGATAGATAAGAGGGGGATACAGGTACCTCCTGGAGAGCTTGCAAAACCAGTGGATGATGCATATATAGACGGAAGAAAGTATGTGTGTGCTGTGTAACAATCAAATTGGCAGGGGACAGAGTAAGAGTAACAAGTGGTTGTGGGATCACAGGTGTAAATGACAAAGGTGGAAGAATATGTGAGTTATGTGATGCAGCAGCCATGAGTGTTGGAAATACTTAAATTTAATGTATTCAAAAATACACATGGCATAAATACAGGTCGACATACAACATTCCACAAGATCATCACTGCTGTCTCTGCCTGGAAAGAATGGTACATATAGTGTGCATTATGTGCAGCCTAAAAGATGGTTTGAATATAGGTATTAGCAAGTGGGAAAAAAAAATGGAATAAGCAAAACCTTAAAAAAGAATTAAAAAGTGATGAATGGATGGTACAGCAAACAAAATAAATGATCCTGAATATTAAAGTTAAAAAAATAGTGCATATGAAAAAATAAGCAAATCATGATTTTCAAAGAACTGAAAAATCAAATGAGCAACAATTAATTCTCTTAAGACATAAGCAGATGCAGAATAAGGTCTTTAGCAGGGGTGAGAATATTAAACAAACCTGGGAGATTACTCACACCTACTTTCTTTGACATGAAAAGAGCACCAAAACAGGCCACTGTACTAAAAAAGATCCTCATCTACTGTTTCTACCTACATTTTTCTTTTTCACATTTCATACTTGATTATTTTCCCGCATCAGCGAGGTAGCACCTGGAACAGATGAAAAAGGCTGCATCTGCTCATATCCATTCTCTAGCTGTCAAGCGTAATGCACCAAAACCACAGCTTCCTATCCACAACCAGGCTCCACAGACCTCTTCATTGTGCAACCAAGATGCTTCACATGCCCTGGTTCAGTCCACTGAAGGCACATCAACCCAAATAAACCACATCATTCCAACTGACTCTACCCCATGCATGCCTTTCACCCTCCTGTATGTTACGGCCACCCAGATCACTCAAAATCTTTTGCATCCCATTCTTCAATCTCCAATTTTTCTTCCTGCATGTTCAGGCCCTGGTCACTTAAATTTTTTTTCACTCCATCTTTCAATTTCCAGTTTCTTCTTCCCATTCTCCTAGCCCCCTCCACTTCTGACACATATATCTTTTTGGTCAACCTTTCCTCATTAATTTTCTCCATATGTCCAAACCATTTCAGCACACCCTCTTCAGCCATCTCAACCACTCTCTTTTCATTAACTGATCTCTCTCTTCCTGTTTCATTATTTACTCAGATTAATCAAACCACCTCACTCCACATACTGTACTCAAACACTTTATTTCCAACTCATCTATCCTCCTCCAGATAGCCTTATCTATAGTCCATTCCTCACATCCATATAATACTGATGGGACTCCTATACCTTCAAACATACCAATTTTTGCCTTCCAAAATAGCTTTCTCTCTTTCCATGCATTCTTCAGCATTCCCATAATAATTATAATTAATATCCATACGTAAATCCTGAAAACAAAAACAAAGCAACACCAACCTGTTGTTTTTTCTAATTCTGCTGCAATATCGTCTTTGGATACATCAGGGCAGCCTTCAAAATTTTCACCTTGAGCTGCTGTGACACCATCAAGACAACAGCCATATTTTGTATCCCTGCAAGTTTCACATGGTCCAGATCCTTCACATTCAAAGTCAAAACAACCAGCAAAATTTTCACCAGTTGCTGGAGCTAAACCATCTGGGCAGCAACCAAACCTGATTGGGAAAGTCAAAAGTAGTTAGATAAAGAATAATTTCTATTTGCAGTGACAAAAAAAAAAAGTTTTAATTTTCCAAGTGAAGCCTTGATGGACAATTACCATGAAAGGACCATGAAAAATTTGCTATAATGATCATCAAAACTTTTAAGGCAATAAATTACTTGAATTTCAAGATATTCCCCAATGATGCTACTACCAATCACAACTATTTGCAATCAGGGGATAATCATTCCAAATTGCAAGATAAAACCAATCATACAAATGGATTCTCCAGATAAAACACACACTCACAGAAGACACATGTTTATATGCAATCTATTCTAAAGGCTTTAGGTTTATTTCATTCATATTACAACATTCTTATTCAGAAGAAATTGAGAATTACACAATCAATCCACTTCACATATTGTCCTTGGGCATTTCATTTACAACACATCCACCTTCATAGTATACAGACAGGACTATTATACCTTCAAACAAACTCATTTCTGCCCAAAGAGACAATGACTTCTCTTTCCCTACACTCTTTAATTCACCCAGGACTTTAGCCCTCTCTTCCAACCTCAGCCTCCGTGGTCCCACCCAATGCCAAAACTACTCCCAGGTACCTACAGAAGTCCATCTCCTCCAGGTCTTCCCAATTCAAACTTACACTCAAACTATCCTATCTAATTCCCCTGCAGCACCTTGTCCCCTTACTTTCTGTTTACATTCACTCTCATCTCTCTCCTCTCACACACTTCCTCAAACAAGAATTTCTCACTCAAGCCTGCCATCAGAGCCATGCCATTTGGAAACACCAACTGATTCATCACTTATACCTCCCATCCCTGGTATAACTTAGACCTACCTTCACTATCTCCCATCTTTCCTCCATCCTATTCACCAGGAGTCTCAATCAGCGTATACAACACATCTGCCACCTGACCATATAGCACATTCAACAATCCTATCTTCAGTCTATAATCATCAATCCATTCCCAGTTTCATGAGGTGGACAAAGCACATACAGCTTCTGAACTTACACATATTCTAAACCTGTGTGCAGAATGTTAAAGTGAAACTTGACCTACCATAAATTTAAAAGTGCTCCTTACTTCATCACTTTACACACACAGTTGTTTCATCAAGTGTGATCATCATCTTCGAACACAATGCGGCCATTGTATCTTATCACTTGTCATTACTCTAACATCTTCATTTGAAATATCTCTAACCAGAATAAATGCTATTTCTACATCTGCAAAATCTTATGTAGTCTAACTTTCCTTCATACTCCTTCTTTTGTACTGATATATCTTCTGAACCAACTTATCTTCTGTTATACATTCTACATAAATGTAATATTCTAAAAGAATTTCATCCATATCTTTTCTTATGTTTTCTTTATTGCACATAACCTTCTTTTGTTTTCATAATCACATGCTGCATGCAACCCAGGTGCCAAGTCCTATGAAAGCTCTTGGGCAAAGTTTTTCATGGCACATCTTGAATTCTTCCAGATTTTCTCCAGCACAAACTCTCTCTCACTATAACTCTTCCTCATCTGACATCCCTACTTGCACCTTCAACTATTGATATACTAAAATAGCCTTCTGAAATTTTCAAGCAATATCTTCTCATGTTCCCACATCACTTTAGTGCAAGAATTACCAGAATTCTTTCTGAAGTCAATTACATACTCATATTTCACTCCTCATTAGACCTAAACTAATCCTTTGCCTCATCCTGTTCAAACTATATTATATTAGTTTCACTATATTTGCAAACTTCCATATATATAACAGTGATTTACTATTAAAACTTTATACACTCGACATTTCAAATAATGTACCTGAAATCAAAACATGTAGTATTAAGAGCATAAAGCTGGACAAAATTGAGAGGAATATCTTTTAGCTAGTTACATGTGAACATGTAACTAGTAGTCAGTAGGAACATTAGGTAGGAGCCTCCGCAAATATTGTGCTAGAGTTGCCTTCGGCTACTGCCCTGCTAATGGAGAGTCACTAAAGGCTAAGAAGTGACACTGGAGTTCTCTAATTTTGGAGAGACTATTGCTGTGGCCACCCTCTTAAGGGAGTTCCAATTGGAAACATGCATCAGAGATATAGAGAGACAGAATAGACATGTGGACCAGTGTGGGTGCCAATTCCCAACTTTTGTAGGTATCCTATTAGGGCATTTTCTGGGAAATGCTTTCTCCCTGAGCTATTTCAAAATTCTTTTTCTAATACTTCTTATATCTATATCTGAAGTAAACCAGGTTTACAAATATTTACATACGAGTCCCCTTGAATTCATTTTTTGAATACTTACAAGAAATTATGCACTCAGAGAAGGTAGTACAAAACTTACATAACATGAAGAGGCAAGAGTGGATGGGACTGCAGTTGAGTTTCTCGAGAAAAGTGGATGACACGTTCGAAAGGCTTTTCAGCATATATACAACCTAAGGCAAGGTGCAATGGGATGAGCAGAATGCAAATACAGTGTCCCATACTACACAAGGGGAACAAAAGTGAAAGCTTGAATTACATACATTTAAGTCTGTTGTGCAAATCTGGTAAGGTGCATCACAGATGTGTGATTAATAGTGATGTGACAAGTACAGAACACTAAATTGGGAGGAACAATCTGGCCTCAGGAGTGGCAAAGGATGTCTTCTTTGAAGAATTTGTGTGATGAATACTTAAAGTAGAAAAAGACAGGATGGTTTTAGTATGAATTTGAATGGGTACAACTTGGAGGAAGTGGAGTTCTTCAGGGACCTGGGAGTTGACATGAAAACAGATGGAACCATAGGGGCTGAAGCACCACAAAAGGGGCTAAGGTCCTGGATGTACTAGGGAGTGTGTGGAAGGGGAGGTAATTGTCTTTTGGGGCAAAGATGGGTATGTTTTAAGGTGTAGCAGATCTGACAAGTGTTATGTGGATGAGAGTCTTGGGCCCTGAACATGAAAGTATGAGAAAAGGTGGATGGAGTGGAAATGAAATGCATGACGACAAAATATGATGCGTTGCCAAGTTCACTGTATAGGAAATGCCAACGTAGGAGTGAGCTGTGTTCTGCTTATCTCAATCTCTGATAACCATTCCCTCCTGGAACTTCCATCACAGGGGTGGCTATGACAAAGTCTCCATTTATCCTTGTCATTACATGCCTCCTTTGCATACCCCAATCCATGCATTTTTTCTGCCATTTCTCTCCCTCCAATATTCTTTCACTCTACTTCCCCATGTCACAGGTGATTTTTCTCTCCTAAAATCACCTCTAATCACACTGTCTTACACTTCTTGTTAACTCCCCATCTTGCATTCTTTTCACATGCCCAAACCACCTCAAAATGTTACGTTTCACCCACTCTGCCACTCCACAATAATTCCTTTGCATTCCCTGCCATACCAAATCTCTAGTTTTTCTTTATTCCATATAGTGAGTGAAGTCTAACACCAACTGACCAGGGTTTGCTGAAATGGCTTAAACATATGGAAAGGATGAGAGAATAAAGACTGACTAAGATGATCTATGTGTCAACAGAAGAGGAAGCAAGAAAGAGGGAAGACCGAGAAGGCGACAGAGAGATGTAGCAAAATATGATTCGAGGTACTGTGGTCTGGATATTCTTGAGGGTAAAAGGTATGCATGGGATATAATGAATTGGATCAATTTACGCATAATTACACCAAGACCAATTTCTAAGAAAGAGTCTTGGTGTTACTCAGGAACAATTTCTGGAGGCTCCTATAGTCCAAGACCACTACTTTCAGTTGCAGAAAAATGTGAACTCTTTTACAGTGAAAAGTTCTTTGAAAAGACTCTACTCCTAATTATAAAGCCTCGATAAAGGTAGGTAGTAGCTGGTAGGCAGCCAACAACTAGGGAGGTATATCACTAGTACTAACTGCCTGGGTATTGGGAAGGTTAGTGACAGCTGCTTAGTGAGCCAGCACTTCAGTGGCTGTCTAGCTGCAATCCTCTGACCCAGGTAAATGTTTTTCTCTCTCCCTTATCCACATGTAGACTACTGGCATTCTGTCCACAAACCAACAATATTTCCTTGTCATACATAACACTTGACAACACTTAACTCACACAGCTCATTCTTTGTAATTCTAGATTTTCCCGCAGTGAGCACTATGTGCTTGCCTTGCCTTTTGGCAAAATGGTAGGTGCACTAGATAGAAGCAGTTGGTAGGAACATTTATGCAAGAGCATTAGCTAGAAAGAAAGATAAGGTATAAGTATCAGGCATGGGGTTTAGGTAGAAGAAGTCAAAAGGAACATTAGGTAGGACAGACTGCAAACACTGCACTAGAGTTGCCCTCTGCCAGTGGCCTGTTAAGGGTGAGGCACTAAAGGCTAAGAAGTGGCAATGGAGTTCACTAGTTATGGAGACTCTGTTGCTGTGGCCATCCTCTTGTGGGAGTTCCAACTGGAACAGGCTTCAGAGACACAGATAGATAGATAGCTAAAGGTGACTTTTCATTCACAGTATAACCATGTGCAGGGGTAGTCTGGTAAAACCTGATGAAATGGACTGATGTGATATAGTGGGGGTAATGTGCTGTTAATGGGGTGAACCATGGCATATGAAGCAGCCAGGGGAAACTCTGGTATAGTTTATGGGGCTTGATTGTGGATGGTTGGATGTGGTCTCAGAGTATTATACATGACAGCTAGAGAGTGAGTGTGAGAAAACGAGGCCATTGTTTGTTTGTTTCTGGCACTTCCTTGCTAAGGCAGTAAAAAGTGAACTATGTTAAAAAACTAAAAAATGTACTTACTCAGATTTTTCACAGTTGAAGGGCATGAGATCCTCACAACCCTCCCCATCTGGACCACTGGCTTCAGTGAATCCATCTTTGCAACAACCAAACAAGGAGTTCTCACACAAAGATGTGCCTGGGCAACCCTTCATATCTGCACCTTGGGCTGGTGTTAAATCATCTGGACAGCAGCCATTTGCTGTGTCTTTGCAAGTTTCAATTCTTGTACAGCCTTCAACCCAGCAAAAGAGATGTTAAATTATATCAATCCATTTTTGGTATGTTCAACAGAAGTGATTAAATGATGATATATAACCAATAAATCATCTAGATGGCAGCCATTTCTTATGCCCTTAAAAGTTTTAATTATTGTACAGCCTTCAACCTAGCATAAGAAATATCATTGTCCATTAATGTCTTTGGTATATTCAATGTAAGGGATTAAATGCTTGATATATGACTAAAAATCAAAATAATCAGTAAGACACAAGATATCTACTACTTTTATAGTTAACTATACTGGCATTTCTAGTGTGCATACCTGAAACCATCTTAAGGGGTTGGAATCTTAGAAAATACTGTGGGATATTAGACCTACAATCAAGAATGAAAGTCTTTCATTACATGTTTGTCAAAACTACTTTTAATTAATTGACATTACCTTCATCCTCTTCCAGTATAACCTCATGATCAATTATCTATTCATCTCATCACAACACCTATGAACATTATTTGAAGTTCTGCCTCCATTTACACCTACCTTGTAATCTTATATTCTTTGCTTAATGCATTATTCCTCTACAGCTAAGGCTCCCTCTTACAGCAATAAGGAAACAATCTCACCTTTCTGGAAAGGACCTTTGGCAGGAGTAACATTGTCTTGGCAACAACCAAACTCAGTCTCCCAGCATTCCTTCTTTTCTGCTGGAGGCTTTGGCTTACATTTGCGAGACTTCTTTTGTTCCTTCTTCTTCTTGGAATCTAAAAAAATGACATGATGCTCTAAAATATATATCAACACTCAGTATAAAGCTATATTTCGAATGAGGCATATGGATATAATGCATGGGCTATAGATGAGAATGTGCAGACAAGGGTAGAAGTGTTGGAAATGAAATGCTTAAGAAAAATATGTGGTGTGAGGTGGTCTGACTGAGTACATAATAAAAAGGTAAGGGAAAAGTGTAGCAATAAAAAGGTTGTGGTTAAGAAAGCTGAATAGGGAGCGCTGAAATAGTCTGGACATATGGAGAGAATGGGCGAGGATCTGTTCCAGTCAAAAAAAGGTTCACAAAGAGGATATATGTGTCAGAAGTAAAGGGAACAAGGAGGAGGGGTAGACCAAACTGGAGATAAAAGGGTGGAGTGAAAAATATTTTGAGTGACTGGGGCCTGAACATGAAGGAGAGTGAAAAGCATGCACAGGATGGAGTGAATTGGAATGTGGTATACAGGGGTCGATATTCTGTCAATGGACTGAACCAGGGCATGTGAAGTGGCCAGGGTACACCATAGAAAGGTTTATAGGGCCTGACATTGAATAGAGAGTAGTGGTTTTAGTGCATTGCACATGACAGCTGGAGAATGGATGAAAAAGAATGCCACTTTGCATCTGTTCCTGCAGGAAATGGTGATCAAGTATGGAAATGTAAATATACTTATTGCAAGGTTTTTATGCAACTTTTCCTTATATCTAATATACTGTATATTAATCCCCATGCCTAAAGTACTGAATATTAAGCTCATGTTAACATTTCACAACATAACCAAATGAAATCTATACCAACTTAGCCTAGAAAAAATTTGGGAGGAGGGGTAACTCTTCAGGTGCCCTTTTTTTATTTTTTTATATGGCATATCCATAACAAACTCAAAAAAATACCCAAACATCCAAAACAATTCTCTCATAGATATAGCAGGCTGCACCCAAACTACAAACACAAATTACCTACAGGGGTAAGCTCAAATAATAATGCCACAAACATTTAGACATGACAAGCATACAATTTACTGCAACTGCAAAATGACTCTACTCATTCCTGCCAGACCCCTTACCAAAGCCCCAAGCCAGAAATAAAAAAAATTCCTAAGTATCACATTTTAATCACCTAAACAACCAAATAACTAACCAATACCAGCACAACCAAACAAAATCAAATGCACATTATCCAACCTCTACTTGCCTCAAATCTAGTTACCACCTATTGCTGCAGGTAGTCAAACAAAGAGCAGGCCCCACACAAGACCATTTATGCTGATACTAGTTATCACCTATTGCTGCAGGTAGTAAAACAAAGAGCAGGCCCCACACAAGACCATTTATGCTGATACTATCATTTTCCCACTACTCTCCTACTCACTAACTCTCTCTCTCTAAAAATAAAAAAAAAGCAAGATGTACATTAGCTTGCCAATTACTTTGACATAACCAAGAATTAAAACATACGTTCATCAGAGTGCTATCATACACTCTTTTAATATCTTTCCTCCACATTATGTCTAACATACACACACTTTACCTTATCAAATGATCTCATAGTAATGCATATTTTTTCCAATACTGTATGCTAATCTAAAGCTTGCCTCTGTGACTTAAAAATATGGATATATACTTCAAGAGTGAGCACTGCACATCCCTGCACTGTCCAGGAATGCCCCTGAAGGACTGGGGTTGAGGATCCCAACCTTACCTTCAGTACACATACTTGATCCATCTCATGGAAATGGTAATGGATTTGATTATAATCATTGGACATACATATACAGACATAACTGGAATGCCTATAGCAAAGATTAAGGTATCCACTGGGATGCTTATAGCAAAGGATGAGGCACCCAATATAATTTTCACCTGGTTTTGGCTTCTTTGACGTTTCAGCAATTGTTGCCACTTCATTCTCTGCTTCTCCACTCATCTCCTCCTTGCCAGATCCAAAGAAGCCCGAGCCTAAGCCAGAACCAAGCCAACCACCGAGTCCAGAGCCCAAGCCATATCCTGAAGCTCCAAAGCCTGAGCCTTCTTCAGCAGCTTCATCACTCTGAGTTACCTTAGAGGATGATAGTCAGTATCAGTGAATGAAAGCTACGTAATTAATTCATACACAAAGAGCATTCTGGTTACCACTTATCAAAATATTAATCATTCATATTCTTGATAATAAAATGAAACAAATAACATAATTAAAAAACTCTTATCACACTAGCACTTAAGAAACTATACTGGAAAATATGAATACTAATCAGCTGCAATGAACTTCAGAAGCATTGTTTAATGTATCTCTAAAATCTCATTAGCAATTTTACATCTAATATATCCTATGCTAAAGATTTCCACTGTAGTTATCATCCACAAATAAGTTCTGAAATGTTAAAAGGTTAATTAGTGCTGCAAAAGAACGGCAGTCTCCTTAAGCTGTACCACCGACACAGATCACACAATACACTAAAGATCGAATCTTTAAAATATAAGTTCAAAAGATGTTAATCTTAACAAAAATGTTATGAAAGAAGCTGATGGGAATCGCATCACAAAATTTTAGAAAAAAATACATCTTTAGGTGGAAAGACTAATTTTGGCACTCTCAACGAGCATGTCTGTTGAGGAATGCCAGGCACTGATACTTAGTTAAAGTAGCTGGACCCTGACATGGAAAGCCCATCTCCTTTTCATGTATGTCAAGTAAGCTTAGTCCAGAAATACAAATGATTTATTCATGAAGTAATTGCTGAACCTATAGCAACCATTCATATTATGGACTAAACCCCCTAAGCCACTAAAACAAAAACCATAAAAAGGTTCTTGAGGGTTATGATTAAATGGCAACAGAGAATAGCTGTTTGGAAACTATGTTGAATAACTCAGTTTTCCTGCAGTAGTCCAACTGCTTTAACTGGACTTATCTGTCTGGCATCCTTCAAGCTTTGTTTGTATAGAGAAATTTAGCTAACAATACCAAACACACAATTGGAGTTATGGGGAATAGAAGAATATGCACTTATCATCTCATAAGTGTACCAATAACAATCACATAAATGCAAACAGAAGAATACAACCTCATCATCTAGTAAGTGGAAATGATAATATTCAGATACATGACTGAAACAAAGTCACAAAATTAGAAAAATACAGAAATGTTATTGAAATGGTGCTGTTGTTCATTGTAACAGCTTTATATACTTTTCAGTCACTTCATGATTCCTTCACTTTCATTTAAAACAAATTTATCATTCAATCATAATACTTGATCAACATTTCCTCATTAGCGAGGTAGCGCCATGAAACAGACGATGATAGACCCATCCAATCATATACACATACATATACATACATGCACATACATATACATACAAATACACATAAATATACATATATACATATGTACATATTCATACTTGCTCGCCTTCATCCACTCCTGGTGCCAACCGCCCCTTAGGAAATAGTATCGCTACCTCCTGCGTCAGCAATGCAGCGCCAGGAAACAGATGAAAAAAGGCCATATCTGCTCACACTCATTTTCTAGCTTTTATGTGTAATGCATCGATAGCAGAGCTCCCTATCCACATTCAGGCCCCACAGACCTATCCATGGTTTACCCTGGACACTTCATATGCCATGGTTCAGTCCACTGACAGCACGTCAACCCTATTATACTACATTATTTTAATTCTCTGTGTTCCATGCATGCCTTTCACCCCCCTTGCATGTTCAGGCCCCAATCGCTCAAAATCTTTTTCACTCCATCCTTCCACCTACAATTTGGTTTCCCTCTTCTCCATGTTCCCTCCACCTCTGACATATATATCTTCTTTGCCAACCTTTCCTCACATATTCTCTTCATACGTTCAAAACATTTCAACACACCCTCTTCTGCTCTATCAACCACACTCTTTCAATTACCACACATCTCTCTTATCCTTTCATTACTTACTAGATCAAATCACCTCACACCACATATCATCCTCAATTCATTTCCAAAACATCTACCCCCTCTGTACAACCCTATCTATAGCCTCTGCCTCACAACCATATTATATTGTTGGAACTACTATTTCTTCAAACATAACCATTTTTGCTCTCTGAGATAATGTTCTCTCCACAATTCTTTATTGCTCCCACAATCTTCACTGCCTCCCCCACCCTATGACTTGTTTCTGTTTCCATGGTTCCACTTGCTGCCAAGTCCACTCCCAGATATCTAAAACACTTCACTTCCTCTAATTTTTCTCCATCCAAACTTACATCCCAACTTGTCCCTCAACCCTGCTAAACCTAATATCCATGCTCTTATTTACATTTACTCTCAACTTCTCCTTTTACACACTTTTCCAAACTTAGTCACCAACTTCTGCAGTTTTTCATTTAAATCAGCCACCAGTGCTGTATAATCGGCAAAAACAATTGACTCGCATCCCAGGCCCTCTCATCCCCAACATGGTGCATACTTGCCCCTCTCTCCACAACTCTTGCATTTATTTCCCTAACCACCCCATCCAAAAAAAATTAAACAACCATGGGGATATTACACACCCCTGCCACAAACTGACCTTCACTGTGGACCAATCACTCTCCTTTCTTCTTACTCGTACACATGCCTTACACCCTTGGTAAATATTTCTCACTGCTTCTAGCAGCTTACCTCCCACACCATATATTCTTAAGACCTTCCACATAGCATCTCTGTCAACTCTATCATATGCCTTCTCCAAATTAAGAAATGCCACATACAAATCCATCTGTTTTTCCAAGTATGTCTTACATACATTTTTCAAAGTTAACACCTGATCCACACATCCTCTAACACTTCTGAAAACACACTGCTCCTCCCTGATCTGATGCTCTATACATGCCTTCACCCTTTCAATCAATACCCTCCCAAACAGTTTTCCAAGTATACTCAACAAACTTATGCCTCTGTAGTTTGAACACTTACCTTTATCCCCTTTGCCTCAGTACAATGGCACTATACATGCATTCCACCAATCCTCAGGCACTTCACCATGATCCATACATACAATGAATATTCTTATCAACCAATCAACAACACAGTCACCCCCTTTCTTAATAAATTCATCTGCAATACCATCCAATCCTGCTGCCATGCTGGATTCCATCTTCCGCAAGGCTTTCATCACCTCTTATCTCCACCCAACCACTCTCCCCGACTCTCTTGCTTCGCACACCATCCCAACCAAAACACCCTACATCTGCCACTCTATCATCAAACATTTAAAAATCCTTCAAAATATTCACTCCATTACTAGATGTTATCACTTCCCCCTTTGCCCCCTTCACTGATGTTCCCATTTGTTCTCTTGTCTTTCAAACATTATTTACCTCCTTCCAAAACATCTTTTCATTCTTCCTAAAGTTTAATGATACTCTCTCACCCCAACTCTCATATGCCTTCTTTTTCAACCCTTGCACCTTCCTCTTGACCTGCCACTTTCTCTTATACATCTCTCAGTCATTTGCACACCTTCCTTATAAGTACCATCCAAACACATCTCTTTTCTTTTTAACTAGGAACTTTACTTCTTCATCCCACCACTCAAGACACTTCCTAATCTGCCCACCTCTCACCTTTCTTATGCCACATGTATCTCTTGCACATGCCATCACTGCTTCCCTAAATATATCTCATTCCAAACCCACTCCCCTCGCTTCATTTGCTCTCACCTTTTGCCACTCAATGCTCAATCTTTCTTGGTATTTCTTCAAAAGTAGTCTCCTTTTTTAAGCTCATTTACTCTCACCACTCTCTTCTCCCCAACATTGTCCTCTTATTTGAAAACCTTCACAATTCTTCACCTTTGCCTCCACAAGATAGTAATCAGTCATCCCACCAGCTGCTCCTCTCAGCACATTTGCATCCAAAGGTCTCTCTTTTACATGCCTATCAATTAATTTTTCTTTTTCATACATATTCGCCTTTTCCCGTGTTAGCGAGGTAGCGATAAGAACAGAGAACTGAGCCTTAGAGGGAAAAT
>JAYMFT010421883.1:0-17598 GCA_038088735.1 Panulirus argus
TTCCTCTAAGGCTCAATCCTCTGTTCTTAACGCTACCTCGCTAGCGCGGGAAACAGCGAATATGTATGAAAAAAAAAAATATATATATATATATATATATATATATAACTTCTTTTCCTGTTCTTTTACTATATTGATGTAGTATAAGAACAAGACAAGAATCAAGTGCTTTGTTTAATCATGTTAAAGGTTATGATCATTGTACCGACTGGAGTAAGGCTAATTCATTTATTAACTGTAACTCCTTTTTACCACGAGAGATATCATTGAATCTTCTATTATCAAATACACAAAAAATTGTAGCATTAATATTAATGATGGTCTGTACAAATTGGATAGCTTTTTCGTTGGCAAAATTTGTAAACAGTTCCCTTTCTTGTCCACATAAATATCTTTATGACAAGCATGATGCCAGACCCGAACACACCAACCCGAACACTACCATCCTCATTCCTCAATGCCCACCCTCACCTTCCCTCCCCATCCCTCACCCCTCCCTCTCCATTCTCATTCCTCCTTCGACCCTCACTTCTAACCCTCCCCTCATCGTATCCCACCTTCATATCTCTCCGCTTCACTCTTTCTCCATTCTCAACCCTTCCTCACTATCATCCCCATTCTTCAAACTCACTTGCCCGTTTCCTATCTTCTCCTCTCCCAACGCCACCATATCCCCAACCTTACTTCATTCCGTGCCTCCCTAGCTCTCTCTTCTCCTCATTTCTTTCCTCTCCCTTTCTTCTACCCTCATTTATCCTTCCCTTCCTTACCCATACATCTATCTCCTCTTGCCTCACTTTTCCTTCTCTTTCCCTCACCCTTACTTCTCCTACGCTTCATTTTTCCCTCTCCTTCCTTCCTCGTTTCTTCCCACTCTCATCTCTCTGACACCCCAACTTCCCCCATACTCTGCATCCAATCCCTGTATCCTTCCTCCCCCACCCCACCACCAACCCCTTTCGGCACCTCGGTGAGAGTCGGGCAGTAATTACAAGACGGGTTCAGCCGAGGCCTTCAAATATATCAAAGAGTGTTTAGTGCTGTATGAAGCCAATCGGCCCATGGTGACAGGGGGAGGAGCTGAGAGAGGAATGAACCGGAGGACCTGGGCAGAGGGGAGTAAACCTGCAGGAGATGGGATGAAAGGCGAGGAGCAACAAGACCTGGGAAGATAGAAGAGTACCACCACGACCTTGGGGAAGAGGGGATGAGCCGCAGGAAATGGGGAGAGAAGAGAGGACCGACTGGACCTGGGGAGAAAAGAGAGGACCATCAAGACCTGGGGAGAAGAGAAAGATCGAGAAGGTGTAGGGCAAGAATGAGAATTACTACGAGAGAAAGATTAAGAGTATGAGAGACAAGAGAATAAGTCTATATTGTGAAAAAAGGTAGAGATGGAATGACTAAGAGAGGGATGCTGGTGTTTTTGTTGGAGTAGGTTTGGGTACTGGTGATTGTCTGTCAGTTGGTGCTGGTGTAGATGTTGTTGTTCTGGGTGCTGGTGAAGATGCTGGTGTGGATGGTAGTTTGGATAGTAATGTAGATGCTGACTTAGGTGCTGATGTGAGTACTTCATCCATTCTCATACATCCTTCCTCCTCCCTTCGTTCTCATAAACCCTAACTAACTCTCCTCCATTTTCATACACCTTCTCTCCATCCACAAATAACCTCCCTACATCCTCATATACGGCCAACCTCATATCATCCCTCCATCATCATATACACTCTGTCTTCCCACAGTCCTTCACTCTCATATACGTAATGTGATTGTTGTCGTCTCAGGAAAATGTGTTTATGCTTGCTGGCCTCATTCACCTCTAACACTTATTATGTTTGCTGCGGTCATGGCTGACACCCACCTGACAGTGCTGTGCTTAGTTGCTGTGTTCTCCTAGGGGACTGACGCCCTCTGTTGGTGCTGTACCTGGCTGCTGTGCTCCCTCCGATGGCTGACGCCTACCAAATGATACTGTGCTTGGCTGATGTATTCCTCAACAGGGCTGACGCCCACCTGACGACGCTGTACCAGGCTGCTGTACTCTCCACCAGGGCTGACATCCGCATTACCGTCTGTGGCAGGCTACTGTGCTCTCTGCCTTACCGTGGATAGATACAATGTTTACCTGGCAGGTTTAATAGCCAGATTATGTCCCTTGCCTTTCCTGTTTTCGTGGGTGAGTGTTACATCTAGTTATTCGTCTTGACCTGTACTTTAAGGCGGTGTTTTGCCTTTGTCTCCGATCCTCTGTATATGACTTCATAAATACACCATAACGTTTCCTATATTCATCGACTGTCGACTTGGTTGTCCATAAAGTTTTATGGCAAACATCACCTAAAAATGACTCCTGACACCTGCTCATATGGTTACTCCATCCAGAGTTACATATCCATAAAGTCTCGCGCTTTACCGCCTGCGTTACTCATTCCATTATTTTCTCTATTAACTTTTTACAGGCGATTCCGCAGGTCGGCCTCACATCACACACCACCGCCGCTCATCTCCATAACTGCCCGGGCTCCTCACCCACCTCGCTGGCACCGTCGCCCACACCACCTCACTGAAATATCTTAATAAATCTTTGCTTTCTTTCCATGTGCGTTTATTCTCTCTCTCTCTCTCTCTCTCTCTCTCTCTCTCTCTCTCTCTCTCTCTCTGTCGTATAGGTTATCACATATCTTCGGATGTTTCTGCATTTGGGTACAGCATCAATGTCTATTCTAAATCAATATCTTAGTGAGAATGGATTTACGCTAGAATTATCTTACCAATACCTAACAGTTGAAAAACACAATCGTCATGATGCAGAAGTATACCTCGAGGTTATGACTTACGATTCACGTAGTGAACCTATACTGTAACCTAGCCAGGTACTGCTTGGGTTGGTGCTGGTGTGGAGACTCGTTGTCCAACCTAGCAATTAACCATCAGCGTGACACTACAATATGTCACGACAATCTTACTGTCATTCCTCACGCAATGCTCCTCTGTTTCTTCCCCAGCAAAAAACGCGTCTGATTTCTTGTCAGAGACACATTATGAAAGTAATAGATAGCCAGAGGCGTTCAGCAGTTAACGTCAAGCATAGCGCAACAGTAATTTGAAAAACTGGAGCAAAACAAAGCAGGTGAAAGGCGATGACCTCAGATGACTCGAGCGTCAGCAGGTATCGTCATAAGTCTGATGTCCTCTCCCCCTTCCCTCCCTCCCTTCAATCCGACTCAACAGTATATTTCAGGTTTGCCTCTGAATGGATCAGATATATTCAGCCAGTCTGTAGTGACCACACGAAAGGTCGAGCTTTTAGGAATATTTTGAGACACTGAAAATCGCATAATATAAAGAGTAAAATAACTTTACACTAAAAAATCAGTAAACCGGTCCAAGATTCCTGAGATTCGAGCCCCAGACACAACCGAAACTTACTGGAAGTTGAAGTCAATGGGACTTGGTTCCTTAATTCAAGGCATGCCTAAAGTGTGCAAAGTCGTGCTAAGAATATTTACAAATCAGAAGTGGAAAGGATATGCATCTTTTTACCGTGGATTTTATGAATAAGAACTATTATCTTTGACATACCATTAATGTCTAACGGACCTGCTAAATTATTCATTCACAGTTAAGATATCTTCACTTCATAAGCCCAGGCCTATCATCCTTCACCATCATCATCATTCCCACTTCATCATCTCGCCATCATCACGAGAATCGTTGGTAAACAAATAACCTTTAATTAAAATCGCTAAAACAAAGGTAAAAGCCAAGCCCAACATATCCATTAGAGCGTCGACCGTAATCCGGGAGTTGATCGAACACTTATGCACCAAAATCCCTTCATAGTGTTCCCCATTCAAGTTTATTCGGTCGTAATTCATATTTTATGGTCGACTCAGTCCGACGTCTGAATACCTGGGCACGAAGGAGGTAACACTAGAGGCTCTCCCCACACCTGCTCTATCACATTATTGTCCGCGTTGGCGGCGGGAAGAAACAGACAAACAGACAGGAAGACTGACAGACAGACAAAACTTTAGGTTTTGTTTACCATAAACAGAGCTTCGATTCATCGTAAATTGATTAATCTTTATCTACCATTATGGTCATGACCACACTTATCATCAGTACAGAGCCTTGCAGACGTAACTCCACCTCACGTATTCTACCGCCGACATTTAACTACATTTCTCTTAAAATTTGACAGTAGTACGGCTGTTGTTGCTCTCTAGGCATGTAGGTTATATGATGCTTTCCGGATGGCAGTATTAATGATGTTGTGACCTTTAACTCGTCCGTTAATATATCTTTGTGCCCCTAAGCTAGAGTTTACCCAGTGAACGTAATATAATCATTCTTAATTAACAATCTGTTGAAAGATTTCAACCTCCCAAGTAGCAGAATCCATCCTGACTCTTCTTGACAAAGAGGATGAATGAGTGTGACTGAACTTATAGCTGAGGGTGGAGGCCAGGATGAGCACTACTAGCGGATGTAGGCCGGGGTGAACATCACTGCAGGGTGAAGGTCACGGTAAGCACCACTGAAGGGTGGAGGCTAGGGTGAGCAACACTAGAGGGTGGAGGCCAGGGTAAGCACAACTGGAGGGTGGAAGCCAGGGTGAGCAACCTTTAGGAGTCTTTGTAACACAAACAAGATATGTGTGCAAGGTTTCACTAAATATGTTCTCTTGTCTCTTCTTTTTTCCCCTTTCATAACCCTTCCATAATTCAATTGAGGCCCAGCCTTGATGTGGACTTTTGTCCGTGACTGTAGTCTCCAACGTAAAGATTAGAAAAAAAAAAGCCAAGCAGCGGAAGCTCCTCCCTCTGTCCAAGAAATAAAAGCAGAGTTTCGCCCATGAGGTTCATTGTTGTTTCTGTGGAAGGTTTATTTGTATCGACATTTGAAAGTCAGATAAACCGTTAACCTTTGATATGGCAAGTAAAATAGAGTCTCGTCTTGAGGTTTTAGTGAAAGTCTTTACACACGTAAGTAGACCAGTTAATTAGAAAATTTTTCACACATATCTTGTAAAGCTGGCAAAAAAAGATGAGGCAAGGTAAGTGTACCTGTGGCAGAGTACAATAATACAGAGTCACGCGTGTTTGCTGTAGTATTACAATCAAACAATTTTCTGGTAAACTGTCACCATCTTCTATATTCATTTTTGTATGTTTCTTTGTTTGGTAGTTTGTTTTCGTGTGTATATACAGTGTGTATGTGGGTGTTTGTATTTGCGTGTGTGTGTTTGTGTGTGTGTGTGTATGTATATGTGTGTGTGTGTGTGTGTGTGTGTATGTGTGTGTGTGTGTGTGTGTGTGTGTGTGTGTATGCGTGAATTACCTATTTGCACCGCACCGAGAGGGAGTATTACAAGTCTTTGGTCCCCATCTCTCGAACATTTTCTGTCACATAACTTCTAAAAGTTGTGTTATGCTGTCTGCATTAACCATCCATTCACTACTCTTACACTATAGAAGTGCTTCCTCATATCTTTTTTTTAAGAAGTGTATTGCTTTTATTTCAAGTTATGTCCTATCCCTACATCTGTCAAAGAAAAGTTCAATGTCTATATCATCGATCTGAGTGTGTGTTTGTGTGTGTGAGAGAGAAGGAGAGAGAGGAAAAAGTAAACCTTTGAGATTAACCGTAATGTTTAGGGCAAAGGTGAGTGGTACTGACGGTGTAGTGTAGATAAATGTATAGTGAAGGTATGAGGTACAGTGAAGGTAAAGATATTGTGAAGATGAAGTTATAGTAAAGATGAGAGTGTGGTGAAGATGTAATTCTGTCAAGATGAGGGTGTGGTGAGGATAGCTTTTGACCTAACACCAAAAATTATCTGAGCTAGGTTCATGGACGCAGGCCGACCGAAGAGGCTAGTTCTAAACAATTTGAAACATCTCCATAGAGCCTGAGGCATATGCTGATCCAGCTGCAACTGATACCTATTATTTCTAGTTAGAAAATTACCATGTTAGAAGAGAGGCTGCCCTGCACATCTCCTGCGGCTTAATCTCTTTTACGTGGGTTTGAAAATGTGTCAAGCACTACTGGAGAGCAGCACTTCGTTATTTCTACTCTTCGGTAGTTTCCTAAATCTCGTCGTTATTAGTTATGAAATCTAAACTTTCAAAAACATTGATTTTTAAGGTTCAAAAGAATCTTATGAGCACTGAGACAGTGTTCTCGTGGGATTCTACTGATAGTATTGAAACATTGTTTGATAGTACCGTATGTTGTCTAATGTAAATGAAGATCAATCTCCGGCAATGATTAGGAATTTATGTTCCATTGACCTGACTGCCTGGTGTCTCCTGCCGTGAAAAGCCTTTCTTTCTTGATATAGACTTATGAACCTACACACGGGAGGCGGGCCTACAGCTTCCTCAAGTCCTTCATCAATCTTCTTTACGACTTTTAACATTAATACTGTGACAAAAATGTTTCAGCTACTTATTTTCAATTATTTCATGGGTCGTATGACTGGGAGAACCAATCAGGGCTATAACAGCCTTGGTTAATGACTCTGCGTCCATGTATAGTTAGCTCATCAGCACCAACCAAAAATAAAAGCAATTGCAATTCAATTACATCACTAATCTCACTCAGTCCTACATCAACAAAAGCGATATATAGCCTTATGATCACAATTGAGATACCCGGCCTTCGGCTCCCCAAGACCGCATCGCTGAAGTATACCGCATGTAACTCTTAGTAATATGCTAAATACCGCTGATAGTTTATTCAAATAATTCGTCATATTTTACACGAGTCTGTAGGCCCGTTCCAGCTGGCCACACATAATGGCCGCCTCAGATATGCATCTCGGGGCCAGCTCAGGGTCCGAACTGAGGTCGGGCTGGGAGTGGCTGCCCAGCCTGGTCTCCTGCTGGTGCAGGAGGAGCGTGGTGCTCCGGTCTGGTCTATACTACGGAGTTTGTACCAGGTGTTTGGGGACGGGGGTGTGGTATGTAGGTAATACATGTGTGACCATTCTGTGTTCTGAAGGTTAGGCGTAACTGGGTGTTCAGGTGTGCTATACTTTTGTACATATATCTCGGGGGAGGGAATAGGAGACGGATGTTTATATCTATTTATGTGGAGACTCGGTCAAAGAATACAAAAGTGCACGTTTGTACGTAGCAGGGTTTGGGCTCTAGGCGGAGAGAAATGTGCATTTCCATGTTTGTGTGTAAGCAGTTGCCTTATTTACTGTACGGGGAGGGGTTTTATAATAGTGTGTGAGTGTGTATGTGTAAGTATATGTGTGTGTATAATTAGATTGTTCGGTATGGAAAGAAAGTTCTACACTTGTGGGGCTCCTTCTCTTGAATTTTCTTTACCATTAAGTTATCTTTTGAGCATTTCTATACTGCCAGCATTCAGTTTCAGTCTATTCAAGCCGACCACCAACCTTATTCTAAAACAATACTCTCTTACGTCCTTTCAAGCAAGCTTTCTTTACTTGAAGCACCCGTTTTTCACTTTTATAAGTTTTATACACTGGTTGGTTAAAATGTCTCACCTCAATATTCAACAATGCCTCTGTTTTTCTTTTATTTATTTCTCTATTTGTATTCAAAGATACCCATGTTCTGACTCCTTCATTATTGATTTTTTGGAGCTTTCTTTAACACTGGTCAACACCTGTTAAGACTTCCCGTACCCTGTTTATACTCTCAAAGAACTTGATCTGCTCTACGTAGTTGCTATGTGTGTGTGCGCGCGCCTGTGTGTGTGTGTGTGTGTGTGTGTGTGTGTGTGTGTGTATGTGTGTGTGTGTGTGTGTGTGATTGTATGGGTGAGTATGTGTTGTATGCTACTGTTTTTCTGTGCATGCTCGTATGTGTGCAGGAGAGGAGGTTATTTGTACACCTATTTTCAGATTCATTAAAATACATAAAAACATATAAGGACAGCTGCAAAACCGCTTACTTGGTACACATTGGACTGGCTATTGATCATTAACTCAGAAAATGGAAATTCGACACCTTGTTCAAAGGTGGAGATAGAATTTCTGCTCTCTTAAACAATAAACTACATTTTGATTTTATCTGAACATTTTATAATGCGGGCATATTGTAAGGAATAAGACCCATCTGCACCATCCTAATGTCTTCAAAGCCCAGTAACTCTGTAGATTTCTAGTGTCTTGCCTTCAACTATCCTAAACAATTCATGATTATTTTTGTTTGAATTTGCCTCTCGGGTGATACCAATATATAAGATCTTCAAAGGATGAAAAGTGTGTACATTCCTCACTGAATTATCAGATATGATCATGATGATAATTAGAATTATGCCGCTTGACTTTTTAATATTGAACAATTCTCAATAAATGGGCATTCTTTTCATCTTACTTGTATTGGAAATTATACTATCTATCACTGGAAATGTTGCCAGTGAAACATTATAATCCAAAGTCGATGTCGGTGCTATAATTACTATGATCATTCACCTGTCATCTCTGGGACTCCAAGACGCCACTTACCATAAAAATGTTTCCTGTGAACTCGAGCAACGTTCATAAGTTACGTATGAAGCCCACATGACCTTTATTTTACAGGAGAATTCTAAAGGTCACTTTTGACTAGACAGAGAATTCAGCCCTGTGGGTCCATTCAGTCCATACCTGATGGTCATGCTGCAGACCACAGCACATGACCCGCCACCCTATTACAACGGACCTACTAATCCGGCGTCGATCCTGAAGGTTGGAGCATGGCATAGGTGTAGGTGACGATGTGCAGCCAAGAGGAGTGTCTGGAGGCGCAATGGTGTTTGTGGGTCGGAGTCGAATCACAGTGACTTCTTGGTGTTGGGTGTGGCTCGGTTGGCAGAAAAGGAGGTAGTGTAGTAGGAGGCAAAGGAGGGAATAGTGTGGTAGGTGGCAAAGGAGGATGTAGTGTAACGGATACCAGAGGAGAAGGTAGCGTAGTGGGTGGCAGAGAAGGTAGTGTCGTGAGATGGGCGTGAGGATCCAACCGACGATGTTTCTGTGGTGTAATTGTTGGTATCGAACCCTGACTCGTGAATAACACATAATTGAGGAGTGAGCCTCACGGCTCTCTCGGTTAAGCTTTGATTCGCCTCGTAAAGTGTATTGTTTATCCTCCTTGTTAGTGCCGGCTGCCCTGTCTGCTGGCACGGGTCGACGGCTCTCTCAAGGCGAATTATCCAATCATTTATTCGATACGTAAGAACTGGTAATTTACCTGATTCCCAGAGATCAGATTGTGTCTTCGCTTCGAAACATCTAATTTGAAAATGAACTTGTACCATTTTTTGGTAAAGCTGTCAAGATGGGTTTTGCTCGTCGATTAGAGTTATCCATAATGATAAAATGAAAAATATTAATTTCGATGACTGATCTATCCACAAAATTAAAATCTAAGAAATATGTTGCAATTCTATTTTCTTTATGTCCAGTAAATCTTTCTTAGCGAGACTCAGTTCATTTGACATAGTTATTTTGACGTGCAATGTCAGAGTCGTACTTGATCTGAGGATTCATTTACCTCAGCCTCCACTTCTCCTCATGATTCAGACAAACACAGTCTTATCATTAAAGTTATCGTATTTTCAGTCAGAAAAAGAACATGATAATACATTGTATGAGAAACGGTGACACATCAGGCAGTCTTAGAGAAAACCTAATAGACCCAGATTGAAATCCAAATGAGAAGAATGAACAGGCATGGTAAATTCCCCTCTCTCTCTGTCTCTCTGTCTGTCTGTCTGTCTGTCTCTCTCTCTCTCTCTCTCTCTCTCTCTCTCTCTCTCTCTCTCATGGGACCACATTACCCTCGTCCCATCCCCCTACTCATGAGCAATCGATCTGCAGTACTCAGCGATTTGCAAGAAAAGAGCTCGGACGACTATTCCGTGATTATAGGAGACTCGCTGTTCAGAAAACTGAGTAAACACATTAAGGGGAATTCGAGAGTTAAGAGAACAATTTAACAAGATCAGGAGGTATGTGAAAAGCTTTATCGAAAAAGCCAAGAGAGAATACGAAGTGAGTATTGCAAGAGATAGTAATATAGATCCTAAATGACTTTATATACATGCCAATATTAAGAAACATATATAGAGTGGTATAGGACCTTTAGGAAACGAGAAAGGGAGACTCATTGGAGACGATGAAAACATAGCAACAACTCTTAACAAGTTTTTAGCTCTGTTTTTACACTAGACACGAAATTTGAGGCAGTGGTGAATAGTACTCTCTCGATACCAGAATTTACCATCACAGTTAAAGAAGTATTAGCACATAAAGTTGAAGGCTGATAAAAGCCCAGGTCCTAATCGTTTATATCCATGAGTAATTAAAAGCGTCAAACACAAAATTGCCGGACCTTTAACCTACGTGTCAATAAATCTCTTCAGGATGGACTAGTCCCGCAGGACTACAGAGTGAGAGATGTCACTCCTATATACAAAAAGGGAAGCCTCATATCAATTATATATAAACTTCTGGAGTCGATTATTAGAAATAAAGTCGCAGCTACCTGGAACAACACAGTCTGATCAATGATACATTGTTTTAGAAGGTTCGGATCATACCTTACAAACCTCCTTGAATTTTATCATAGTTTATTCAATACTCACGACAATACGAAAAGGAAAGCAGTCGACAAAGTCCTTCACGTTGAATTGATACTTATAGTCTGGGCCTTGGGGATTACTGGTTGCATAGAAAAGTGGATATAAGCCTTGTAACGTAATAGGAGGCAGAGAGCCGTAATGAATGGTGAATCATCACCCTGGTCACCCGTTACTTGTGGGATCCACCAGGGATCCGTACTTGGGACTATATTTTTCGTCATTTTCATTAACGACATTGACTTAGGGCTGAATAACTTGGTGTCCAAAGTTGCAGATGACGCAAAGATCAGGAATGACATATCAACTGAAGAAGATAGGCTAAGATTGCAAATAGATAAAATCGCTGAATGGTCAAAAAAATGGTAAATGCCATTTAACGTCATTGAACCTCAATAAAAAAACCGATTATGAACTGATGGACCCCAAGATAAAGACACTCGTAGTGTGAGGGTCTAGGGGTCACTATCTCCAACAGCTTCAAATTCTCCCAGCATTGTAATGAAGCTGCCAAAAAAGCAAATAGGATTTTATGACTTATTAACAGAAACTTTACATACAAAAGCAAGGATGTAATATTGCCACTATACCTAAGTCTAGTTAGATCACACCTTGATTATGTAGTGCAGTTTTGGGCCCCCACTTAAGCAAACATATTCTTAACTTGGAAGCAGTGCAGCGTAAAGCAACTAAATTGATTCCTTCCCTATGTAACAAACCATATGATGAGAGAATGCGAGAATTAAACTTGTTCTCACTAAGCAAGAGGTGTCTCTGGGGCAAACTGATAGAGTGATTTGAAATACTTAAAGGATTCATCACCACCGACGAAAAATGGACTAAGATGTCACCAAGTTAATCTGGACTGTACGATAAATTTCTTTACCAGGGACATTATTGATGTGTGAAATAAGCTCCCAGAAAATGTTATTCAGAGCAACACCCTTGATATCTTCAATGATCTTCACATTTTACTCTCCGGTATTGAATAAGACATTTAACGAGTCATCATAATGTAGTGGTATATCATGCTACCATCTCAACCACTGATCTCTCCCTGGCCATGCTGTGGTAACATACCAACATTGATTAAACCATGTCACCTGCTTTGAGAGAGTAAGTAAGAATTATCGTATCATTCTTCAACATCAGGAATAATATAGGCATGGTAAATCGAGAGGCTGCACTTAAAGTTCATACTTAGTACTTTTAGTACTGTCTTTATGATATAAAGTGAAGGGATGCATGTCGGTGATGGGATGCATGACATATTCATATTCATTCTACCTTACGATTTCCTACAAAAATTTCTTTCAGACATAATCTTTTCTACCTGTTTTCCGTCCGGCGTGTTGCAAGGACCGTAGCTGCAGCAGGCTCCAGGGAAGCCAGGACGTAAATTACCGATACAAGAGATAAGAGACTCTGATCTTATTTCCCCCCCAAGTACCAGAACACGCCTCGCTATACACCGTCAGATGCTCACAGTTCAAAAACACGCGAAAACTTCTGTAGGATATGGCACATCCACTTGCTCCACGCCTTGCAATCATGCCTCCAACCATTCTTAGCCGAACTATAACCCCTCATATCACCTCCCTTCCTCTCCTACCTCCCTCACCCTTCTCCACCATCCCCTCAGCTGCCTTAACAACTTATGAATATTCAAGAATAGAATGCGTAGTTATGGGGCGCCTCTGTCTGCTGGACTATCTAATAATGGATCTATTTACTCCCTGTTAGTGCTCTTTGGCCAGTATGAGGAAGGAGGGTCAGAGAGCAGTTGGTTGTGAGGAGGAAAATGCTTGAACTTAGGAGGGGGAATAAACGAGAAGGTAAGAAATACAAGGATCTGAAGAGAAACATCACACGGAGAGATATACTAAAAAAACATTTGGGTCAGGGATGTGGTGGAGAGATTACGAACACTAACAGCAGGACTAGGAAGAAGAAGGAAGAAGGAGTGTAGCTGGAGTATAGTCATAACAGGCTTTTGCAATAAAGATGAGGTGTACGGTAGCGTAGTAAAGCTAGGGTTGTGTAAAGGTGAGGGCATTGGGAAGAAAAGAAGATTGAATCTGGTTTGGTGAAGATAGGCGTATTGTGAAGACAAGGATGAAGTACAGAAAACTAACTTAATTCAAGGCCAGCCTTGAACCTAACTCAGTGAAGATAAGGGCATGTGAAGATGAGGTTATAGTAAAGAAGAGAATAGTGAACTTGAACCTAGCTTTGTAAAGATTAGGGTGTCGTGAAGCCATGGTTTGAACCTAGCGTAATAAAGATAAGAGTGTTGTGAAGATGAGGATGTGATGAAGAAGGGTATAGTGACCTCAGCCTCGTTAACTGGGATGCAGTGAAGGTAAGGATATATTGATTATCATGGGATAGTGAAGAATAAGGTGTACCGAATATTTTGAAGTAGTAACGATTAGTGTGTAATGAAGATGAGGTTATGGTGAAGATGAAGGTTTAGTGAAAACGAAGGCGCAGTGAAGATGTAAGATATTGAAGATATAGTTTGGTAAAGATCAGGGCGTAGCGAAGTTAACATTTTGAGTCTTAAGAAGTGAATTATAATGATAATGATGATAACGACGATAGTGACTAATGACAGGAAAAATGATAGATGTGGTAATAGTGACAATAAACATTAACCATTCCGCAGCAGTGAGCATCTTGGAGAGGAGAGTTCCGACAGTGATAAGACCCAGGCCACAGTGATCCCGGCGTATCTATGCAAATAGAGCGCCTGGTGGTACGGCACAAAACAAGGACACGGTGATTGACACGACGTAAACACAACGAGATGAGAGAAGCAGCTTCAAGAAGAGGATACTAAAGCTTACATCCAACTAATGCATTCAGAGGATGGTATCCTCCCGAGCGATAGACGAAGGTAGCTTGTGAGTCCCAGGCATTGCCTGAGAGACTGACTTCAAGAATGACATTTCGGGTACACATCCACTCGTACAAGAAAGGAATTTGTTTGGTAGATTCGTGAGAATAGGAAACATTTCTCTAAATTAAAGATGGTGCAATTTGTGTTTATCTGTGAACAGGACTGAGGCGCTGGACCCCCGATGTTGCTGGTAGCGCAGATAGGAAATAATCAGATTTCCTTGTGACGGAGTATGCACCGCATGATAACGTTCAGGAGAAATAGCATTAAGATCTCTGAGTTAGAGAAGACTATATGAAGTAAATCCTCTTCATTCTTGCACTGAACACAAACATGGTATAAAGGAGTAAAACAATTGAAGCAAATCCTTCGGAATAAGATTTGAGGAGAGCGGCAATCCAGAACATTGTCACCTCAATACGTTGACCCTCAGGCCTGATAAATGTCGGCAGTTTTCACATAGTGATACTGGACATCAGGTTCTACCCGTAATCATTGGTTTGGGGATTTAGAAGGGATTACCGATCGTGGAGTAGTAGTCAGGTGCCTCGGGTCATCTGAGCTCATTGCTCTTCACGTTCCTTCAAGTCTTATGTCATATTGTTTCTTTGTTGATCGAGGATTATCAAAACACCCGCGATCTTCCCAACTTGCACACATGTACATTATTTTCCTTTCAATTAAAGACACGGTCATGTGAGTAACTCACAGAAGGTGAAGATGTTTGTGTTGTGGGTTTGGGGTGGGGGGAAGGCCCGGTGGTTTCATGTTAGGTGGAGAAAGAGGAGATGTGGTGTGGGTCTTCCGAGTAGGGGTAAGAGGAGAGGGGTGTTGGATTGAGTCGTCCAGGGAGGAATATGAGGAAAGGGGTGTAGGATTGGGTCGTCCAGAGTGTAAAGAGGAGAGGAATGAGGGGTGCGGTCGTCTAGGAAGGGATAAGAGGCGAGAGGTGTGAAATGGAATAGACTAAGGAGGGGTAAGAAAAGAGGGTTGTGGGATGGGGTCATCAGAAGAGGAGTAAGAGAAGTGGGGTGTGGTATGGAAACGACAGAAAAAGAATATGAAAAGAGGATCTATGGTGTATTTGAATACAGGGGTCAGCAGAAAAAGTAAGAATGGATGAGTAGAGAAAGTCGTCAAAAGGATGTCAGGAAGGCTTCATTTCGAAGTCGAATACGTCTGTACATTAAATGGCCCTTCTGGGCAGTGGGATGTCATCCGTTCAACCTGGGTCCACTCTTACTCCTCGTGTCTAGAATACTGCTTCTTCTCCTCATTAACCTTGGTCTCTCACTCTCATTCCCTCTCCTTGTGACTCTCTGTGCCCCGTTCGCACTTCCTCTGCTGATGTCCCTCGTGTCTAATCTTACTTCCTCTTCTCGTACCAATCAGAAATCTGTTTTCTCTCTGCCTCCATTTCGCTCTAACTCCGTTACTCCATCTCACTACACGCCTTTCTTCTTTCCGTTTTTCCATCTTTTCATCTGCTATCATTTTTCCCGCCTCTTTTATCTTTTCTACTCTCTGGGCCTCCCTCATCTACTGACTTTCTTCTTCGTCCTCATGTTTCTCTCATTCACCCTCATCCCCTCCCTCTGACTTTTGCTTCCCCCTTCCTCCTATCTTCCTTACACTTCACTCCCGTTTTCTTCTTCCCTTTCACTGCTTCCTTGTCCATGAACTTGTTTCTTTTCCTCTCTCCTCTATTTCTACCTTTCCTTCTCCGTCTTCTCTAATATCCTCTCTCTCTACCCTCTTATCTCACCTGCATTTTCACCCATCTTCCATGTGCCTCATCCCTTTCATCTATCTAATCTATTCCAGCCTCCCCACTCCCTCTTCGCCCTCCACCTACTCTTCTCCCTCTCCTTCCTCACTCCCTCCTCCCTTGTAAGTCGTCTATCACAGCTAGCAACGCCCCCTTTCGGCTCCGCCTGAACACCCTCAGTATTTTATGCGTTATTTACATACTTATTGTGTAATGATTTACTCCAGACAACATATGTAAATGAAACACGCTTGCTGGTCCAGTCGGACTCACACGCCGCTAAAGACCCTCACGACACACAGCTGACTTGTATTATACACACCTGAACTTTTTACCATGGGTCACGATCAGACTAATCCACAGCCTGGACTTTAGGCAAAACAAAATTCAGTTGTTTTCCTTTTTCAAAGGTGATGGAAAAAAAATCCTAAATGTGATTTACTCAAATCAATGAAATCAATCTAGAAGCCCAAGAGGAAGCTGTTGATTTTAATGAAACTACTCTAACGAGTAAGTCTGGGAGAAACTCCTCAAGTCTCGCCCTAAGGCTTGAACCAGCAGGAAGACGCGATTCGATGGAATCCAGGAAGCTCATACTGAAGGAAACTGGAGGAATTTCCTGCAACTTTAACTCACAGAGATTTTTTTGAAGCTCGTTTTAAGTCAATACAAAGACTTCTTTAATCTCTCATGGAATTTATAGCCATGTTACTTTCTTTCAGGAAGCTAGTAACTGTCACTGTTTTCTTAATCAAGAAATTTTCATAATCTTTTGTTGTATAGATGAAGTGTTCGAAGAGAAAAATGGTGGTTGGGTGAGTGCCTACCTACCTCCGGATGCATGAGTTCATACAAAGAGGCTTTCCCAAAACGCATGTTTAGCGCGTAACGTTCATCGGATGTCTTCCGTTATGAATAATGTTTCTTTCTGCCGCTAAGCTCATCACATAGTTGTCTATGGGGTAATAAAGAGAAAAAAGTAGAGAAGATGGCGCTGGTGGTGGATGCGAGCAGCAAAAGTTGGAGTAGAAGCGGTGGAAGACTAAACAGTGACAGAAAGATAGTAGTGGGTCGGGCGCTCATGATGAACGGGGAAGGCATGGTGGAGAGATAGTGGTGGTGGCGGAGTAGGGATGATGGGAGAGGGTTGTAGTGGTGCGGGTATGGATAATAGGGGGCCGGTATGTTGGAGAAGGAAGGGATGATGGGGGAACAGTAGTGGAGCTGGTATCGGCCTGTCTGGGGGTGTGGGAGAACTGACTAACACAAGTAATTGTTCGCTTGATATGAAAGCTTTAGTTAGAGCAGCACCTTTCCGCTAGCATCTCATGTAGATGACTCAATTAACCGGAGAAGCCAGAAGGAGAAGAAGGATGGCGGCTGGATCTGTTTGAATATTAGGATTTCTTTCCTTAATGTGGAACTGGAATAGTGCTTCTCCATCCTTGTGGAGGCTCCTGGCGTGGTGAATAATTGCTCATTATCTGTTCCACAGACACGTACTGTTATCAAGGCCACATCCTTCCCAAACCCGATGCCGTGTGGCCTCTGGGTGTGTGAGGTGTCAACTTCTTCATTATCAGTGATCTTTTTATGGTATTCTTCGAACGAAGACCTGCTCCGTGGCTACAATCCTTATTGGAAAACATCACAACCTCAGCAGACACATCTGACGCTTTGATCTGCTGTATTTGGATGAGGCCATTAACATCACCCGAGATATCATCTTTAGTATATTCTTAACAATACCACCTCGAATATGCGTCCAGTATATCATCTCGAGTATAAGACTCAGTATATCACCTGGAGCACACAACCCTATGTATAATTTGAAGCATACAATTCAATATATCGCCTAGAGCATACGGTTCAGTATATTACCTGGAACATACAGCCTTTTCTTACCCCTGGGGCATTCGACTCAATATATCGCCTGGTCCAAACAGCTCAGTATATCACCTGGGGCGCGCAGCCTTGTATATCACTTGAAGCATTACACTCATTATATCACTTGGAGCATACGACTTAGTATATCACCTGGAGTATATCTTGATCACCTTAATATACATAATTGTGGGTTCATCTCTCAGTTCATACATCCAGCGGGAGTAGATCCTCTATTGTGTGTGTGTGTGTGTGTGTGTGTGTGTGTGTGTGTGTGTGTGTATGTGGGTGTATGTGTGTGTATGTGTGTATGAGTGTGTGTGTGTGTGTGTGGGGGGGGGTATATGTGTGTGTGTGTATGAGTGTGTGTGTGTGTGTATGTGTGTGTGTGTGTGTGTGTGTGTGTGTGTGTGTGTGTGTGTGTGTGTGTGTGTGT
>JAYMFT010421894.1:0-17598 GCA_038088735.1 Panulirus argus
ACTGCTTCTTTCCCTACATGTCGAAGCTTTGGAACTCTCTACCTTCTCATGTCTTTCCCAATAACTATGACCTGGCTTATTTCAGGAGACATGTTTTTCACATTCTCAAAAATTTGTAAATACTATCCCAATCTGTTTTTCCCCCTTTCTCAATTCTCTCTATATTTCAATTAGGACCCGGCCTTGATGTAGACTTTTGTCCATGACTGGAGCCTTCAACATAAAAAAAAAAAAAATCCATCATATGCATAACCTTTACTACTGTCACCTTATGTGACATTGCAAAGTAAACTATAAGACTCCAAATTGTGCTCCTCGGCTCTAATTGTATTCTTGAAATGTTATATTAACAATGTAGATCAGTACCTCAGTATCCAAAGCTAGTTTTGATACAAGAATAAACTGATTAATTGTCTTATATTTTTTTATATTATTATTTCTGTCCAAATGAATGACTACTTTCTGCAATATTGTTTGTGTCTAATACGTATTCTTTCAAAATTAGACACTTGACAAGGAAGGGCAAGGCATGGGGGATGAGTAATATGGGATTAAGGAAACCAAAATAATCAAAATAGTTAAGCATGACATAGGGTATGGTTTCCATGGTAATATATAATGGATCAATGTCTACAAGACAAGAATAAAGGTATGGATATATAAGCCCAAATGAGCAAAATAACCTAACCTAGGTAATACTGTGGTTTCCTGCTTCAGATGCTTCAGAAAACTAGTTGAATTTGGACATATTTATGTTTATGGTTATGTGAAGAATATGCCTAAATCGTAATTAATGTTTAGATATCTTAACCTTGTACACATTGAATCAATGTGAATAGCTGACCTTTCAATAAGGCATTCAGGATGAAACTTAGAGTCTCCAGCTTTGTAAACATCTTAGGAGTGTTTGTTTGTTTCCTCTTTGCACCTGAATCTGTAAGGAATACAATACTAAGGAACAAGAAAGTGTGATGATGTTACATTGACCAGTCATAAATCAAGTAACTGTTATAATGTGTTACAAAGCCTTTCTTTAGAGGTTAGAATGGTGTTCCAGGTAAATGCCACATGCCATGCTGATATATCTTTACCATGTGCAGTTATGACCTGCCACCAAAGGAAAAGTTATGACTATTGACCCTAGTAACTCACTCATGGATGAGAAGCAAGAAATTAAGATAGAAAAAGGGAGACATGGGTAATAGCTTACACTACACAGACAGCTTAATTACTGCTATGATGAATGGGAACCAACTTCCTTTGTTTAAATGGCTGTGGTTTACCTGCAGTGGTTGAAATACCAGTAATCTTGCCTTATTGAGAGGCAGTGTTATAGTGTTATAGTAACCGGGAAAGGGCAGAATCTGTTTAAGATTTGAAAACTAAGGAAAAGTCGATATGAGTTTCTATGAGAATATTGGGTATATCTGAATTTAGTTATGATAGTAACAAATTATAAATTTTACTTTAAAGGAAAAGTCTGTTTGGAAGGTTGGATAGCTACTGATTGTTGTAAACAGTTACCATAAAGTGAAAAAATGAAACTGTGATCACTTAACTCAGTTTTGATCATTCATTACCTGATGGCAGGCCTGTCATCTTGGAGTTCATGTTACTTTTGCCTCACTCACTCTACCCCATAGTTACCGCTGCATTTGGACATCATAGAAAGACTGAGAAAACAGCAAAGCATATATTGATACCATAGAATTAAATATAGAAGTATGAACATAAATTTGAGTGAGGAGGGCTTTAAAACAGGAGAAAATGTGTGATTAGATGAATAGAACCCCTAAACCAACCTACATAACATTAAAACTAGAGTGCCAAAATTTCCTTCAGTTTAACCTAAAAAGAAAATAGTTCAACTTGATGTTATGAGCAGTGTGGCCTAACAATTCATTTGAAGAACAGTCAGGTCTGCCTTTACTTTGCATGAATTTACTTTCAGCTTCAGTTTTTCTGTTACTCTCATTATTAGCTCATCCCATCATTTTACATATGTCATAGTCATATATCCAAGCCTTTTACATTTTAATTTCTCGTTGGACATCAGTTGAACCAAAACTTTGCGATTTGATCTGGGGAGGGTTCTTTTCAAGTTTCCTTATTTAATGCTGATCTAATGTGGCTCTTCCACAGCAAAATTGTCTCTGATAGGATGAAATTTATAAAAGCTTCCTGTCAGAAACCAGTGATTAGGTTGAACCAAAACTCTTCATCACTGATTCACAGATGGTCTTATATTATTATTTTTTTTTTCCGGTATGGCTTCTCCATGGCAAAATGGCCTTTAATTGATTGAAATTTCAACAACCTTCTTGTCAGAAATCTTTGAATGTATTAAAACAAAACCACAGATATGAGCAGGAAACAGTCTTTTGTAAAGTAACTGATTTTTTGCTGATTTGACCTTTACTGTGGACATAGGTGAAAAAAATGTCTTTGCCAACCTGATGAACACAGCAAAATTGTTAATATTTTAAAAGTGTTTGTTATAAGTTACTCAAACAACCACAGCTGTTTAAACCCAGTGCATCATGGATGTTTAAACCTTGGCATGACACTTAGGTATTTAAATCTTGGCACCTTGACCATTTAAACCCACTGCATATCCATTGACTGATTGCATTAAAACTAGAGTGCTAAAATTTCCTTCTATTTAACCTAAAAAGAAAATAGTTCAACTTGATGCTTTGAACAGTGTGGCCTCACAATTCATTTGAAGAAGTCAGGTCTGCCTTTACTATGCATGAATTTACTTTCAGCTTCAGTTTTTCTGTTACTCTCATTATTAGCTCATCCCATCATTTTACATCTGTCATAGTCATATATACAAACCTTTTACATTTTAATTTCTCATTGGACTCCAGTTGAACCAAAACTTTGCGATTTGATCTGGGGAGGGTTCTTTTCAAGTTTCCTCATTTAATGCTGAGCTAATATGGCTCTTCCACAGCAAAATTGTCTCTGATAGGATGAAATTTTTAAAAGCTTCCTATCATAAACCAGTGAGTAGGTTGAACCAAAACTCTTCATCACTGATTCACAGATGGTCTTTAATATATATTTTTTTTCTTTTTCAGTATGGCTTCACCATGGCAAAATGGCCTTTAATTGATTGAAATTTCAACAAACTTCTTGTCAGAAACCTTTGAATGTATTAAAACAAAACCACAGATATGAGCAAGAAACAGTCTTTTTTAAAGTAACTGATTTTTTTGCTGATTTGACCTCTATGGACATAGGTGAAAAAAAATGTCTCTGCCAGCCTGATGAACATAGCAAAATTTTTAATATTTTTAAAAGTGTTTGTTATAATTTAGTCAAACAACCACAGCTATTTAAACCCAGTGCATCATAGATATTTAAATCTTGGCACTTATGACCATTTAAACCCACTGCATATCCATTGACCCATTGCATCATGCTCCAATTTCAATTTCCTTCACTGTACTGGGAGATAGTCATCCTAATGATCTATTTATATGTTATAGTTGGCTGCTAACATGATGCGAACCCCACAAAATCTTGTCTGTTTGCAACGGGTTAGCAGTAGAGCAGGGCCTGCATGGGGATACATGACTTTGTCATTATTGTTTTCTTTGGGTTGCTAACTGAGATATAAGGATATCTCTGCAGGTTAGTTAAAGGTAAAGGTGTTATATAGCAATTATGCAAGCATTTGGTGAGTAAAGGAACTACTGGTACCTTAAAATGTGGACAGAAAAATTAGAATGTACAGCATGTGTCACTTACAGGAACAGCGGAGCCATGCTGGGCTGGCTTGGAATTATCTCTCAGCCAAGCCCAGCTAAATTGCAGATTTATTGGCCTTCTTCTGTAGACCCACCACCCACTGGGATTGGTACCGGCACTGTGATGCTAGTACCACTTAGTACTGCTCTCTCAAGTTGCTCTTACTAGCCCTTCCTCATATGTTTTCTGAAAGATGAGGGGCTGCTGTTCTGAGCATTGGCAAACTTTTTTTTCTTTTTTCTTATCCTTAGTATGAGCACATAGTCTTGTATGAGGCAGAGGCTACCATCCTCACTCTGATGACAAATCATTTGCAGCTTTTCAGCAAACCTGAGGTGTTTCCCTGGCCTCATGGTTCATGCACCAGTGTTACTGCTCTTATCTGCTGTAATGTATCTTTAAAACAAAAAGGGGGAGGCTTTTTACCATAGAAACTGCTGCAGTTGTGTGAGAACACAAGCAATGAGTGTTTGTATCTTGAACTAGCATATGCTCATCTCAGACTGGTGGGCAGTGACTGAACTGGATGTTGTTGTGTTCTGAAATTTGAACTCAAATTATCTTGGTTGGTGTAAATGTACAAAAACTGGTATTGCACCATTAGAATATTGTAAATTAATGTAAAACTGAATGTAATGTATACAGGGAGAACATTGTATATGAATAAAGAGCTAAAACAAATGTGCACTGAGGCGAACCAGTACAAGCTGTGGTATGCTGTCATAATGCACAGTGTCTAGATATGATTCATTTTTGGAACCAGTAGACTTTCACAGAAATTTTTGTAAGAACCTAGCCTTGCCCAGTGTGGTCCATAGGATCCATTATAAGCTAGATCTCTAATGCATTGGAGTGTACTCAAGTGATGTTTCATTCTGCTTACCATAGGAGGTGATGTGCTAATAAGATTCTGAGGCACAAAAAAAATGTAATATAAATTTGCTTCTTTGTATGGGAAATTTTTTTTTTTCTTTTTTCAAATTTGGTGAGCACAGCTCATGAGCAATAGATAACAGAAACTTTGTGTTTATTCCATGGTTACCCTATGTGGACGAGCATAAAACGTTGTGGAAACTTCATGCTTATTCCATAGGTATCCTGCATGGCACTGATGAGCATATTAGGTCTTAGGGAACATAGTTGCATGAATTTGCTAATTTATTGATTGAAAAAAAATGATTCCTTTGCAAGTGCCATAATTCTTGATTACTGAATGATAGGAAGTTGAAATGTGTGATATATTTGAATTAAGCAGGGACAAATTCTTTGCAAACAAATTTAAACTAATTGAAGGTTTTTATTTTTGTGGCAGGAAATGAGGCTGTGCAAGTGCCACTTGTTAACAATACGAAGAAATTTTTTCTTATGTAGATATTGAATATAATGTACTCTCTTTTCCTTTATACTGTGTAACAGGAATGTGTGTTATCCAGTCAACTGGCACATGCCTATTTTTTTAATGTTTTCATGTTCTTCATACTCCTTAAACTTCAGATTCAAATTCAGTTTAGATTTAAAGCTACTGACTTTCTTTTGTTCTTTTGGTGTGGTACTGGTTATCTACCTTTTTAATGTTCTCTTCCTCATTATATTTTTACCAGACTTTCCCAGACTTCAGTTCACCCAAATCAGTTCTTATATTTCATTTGTCAGCATCCCAGATAATTAACTAAAAGTACCCAGTTTACCTCTAACATTGTTCAGAGTCACAAATATCGACTACGTAAAGTTCATGCATTATTTATTTCATGAATACTTTTTATATATGCCATCTGTTTAAAAAGATCTTCCAGAATACTTTGGTATTGTACAGTGGGTTTTCATTCATCTTTGCAAGATTGTTATTCTTGATTGGGCTGTCATTCATCTTTTATCCAAGATCTTCATTTGCTTTCACCTCATTCATGTGCTACAACTTTTTAAATTTTTATTTGTAACTCAGTTCTTCAATCTGCACTTGTTGTCATCTCTTTTTCCTAGGTGACTTTCCTTTTTTGCTAACTCCTTCAGTTTTCTTACCATCATCCTGTTCCCCTCTCTCCACAACCTATTTCTATGATTTCTCAAGCCATAGTAGCAGTCTGTTAATGTCTTCAAATGCCTTCTTATCAATTCACTTCTTACTGTTTCGTCCACATATCCCAGTTTCTCATCAAACTTATTTTAGAATTAAAGTTTTATGCTTTAATTTCCTAATATTTCAGTTAAGAACATGTTTTTGATGTTTACAGGCATGCTGCTTCTGTTGATGCCTGGACATGCACCTTTTGTTAGTATTACTTTTTGCTGAACTAGATCTCTAATTCCAAAATTAGTAAGGGTAATATGCCTATTTACCAGGGTTAGACTTACTACTGTGCTGTGAATGTGCCTAACAATAGCTGTGATGAAGTGATTACCCTAACATTTTTTCCAGGTGCAACATGACCTTGAAAGTTTGCAACCTGCAAGGTGTAACAGATGCCCTGTTTCGGGAGTTTCTGTCACAGCCTGGGGAGCGGCAGTGGTGCAGTGAGATACTGCGCTCCATCACCAAGGGTATGTGTTAACCTGTTCTGTAAATGAAATACTTGCATTTCATACATGATAGTAAAAAGTACTTTGTGTTTTTTATGTTAATGTACTGTTAGGAGTACAGATACAAGTTGAAATACAAATAGAGACAAAAGTTTCAATTTTGTCTCCCATTGTTCTTGTTATGTGCTGTAGATAAGCCTGATTATTGGTATTTCCAATAACTTAGCTATAATTTAATGTAAGATTTTTGTCTCCTGTTATATCCTCTCCAGCAGCTCCTTAATGCCATCTTCATTAGTTTGATTAAACTATGTACTCAAATTTTGTTCGTATGTATGCTGTAGATATTATCTTTAATGTTTCTTCATCCAGAGACTTGAGGACAGTTTTGACTCTCCAGGTTATTGTACTTTCTTCGTAATTCCTCTATTATGGTTTTCTCAGTGCAAACTGGTAAGTCATTCCTTTAAATCCATTTCAGAGGAGGATTTTGTTATATTCCTCCTTAAGGTTGCTAGTTATTTTCTAGCATTTTCTTCTTTCACTAAACCCCCTATTGATCATCTTGTATTGAGGTTTATTGATTAATTTTCATCACCCATGTACATGATTGGTGCAAGAGCATAGAAAGTATTTTTGTAGGTTGCCATAATGACAAGAAAGATTACTCTCTTATTTCTCATTTGATAAGCATTATCATGAGACATGTTCATATATAATTCAAGCCCTTCAAGTAGCAGCATCCCTAGTGTGGAGCCTTGTAGAATACCAGTGATTAATTTTGAGCAGTTTGAGGACCTCAAATGTCCATTATTTGTTTCTGATTCTTCACTTTCTAGTGCATTTTACCACACCAAAGAAGCCTCAGTGTAAGGCACAGTGTAATTTAAAATTTCTCCTCATTCCCAAAACTCACTTCTCCCATCCATCTCATTTATGTAAGATACTGCTCATGGCATCAGAGAGATAAAGAGGGGTGTGTGTGTGTATCTCATTATCTGTTTGTGTTGTGTAGGGAGAGAGTATATACATATATGGCTTCATCACTTGAAACTTTATTTGCCTATGCCAAGATTGCTGGTAGCAGGTCTTGTGTATAGTGTTCATTGCAAGATATTTTAAAGTTAAGAATGTAGTCATTTGAGATACATGTTGTCAGGTGTTATGTGTAAGATGGAGATAGTGTATGTTTATGAAATGAATGCCAGCAACCCATATGTATGTGAGGCAAGAAATAGAAGGCAGCTGTTTGGGCTAGGAATGGGATCTTGACAGTGACTTTAGTGGTGGCTCACTGCATTGCCATCACTGACCATTATGATACCAAGGCAGAAGTATCTCCCTAATTGATGGTTACTTGCCACCATCTACTTGTGTGTGTTTTTAATTTTGTGTTGCATGTGTGTGTTTATATGTATGCATAGTTGTAAACTACTTGATTTTGGCTAACTTTTTCGTGTCCTTTTAAAGGCTGTCAAGATTATCTTTTGAACTTCCAAACTCTTTGTTAAGAATTTTATTGCTGTTAAGTTATAAACTCAAAAATATTTGAAAATCAAAATAACATTGTATCTTATGTTCGGCTTTTACAGGAGAATGGGTGGAAACAAAAGATTTATTAAAACTTCCATCTGACACTGCATCACAACGAGGATCACCCCGGGGCTCTCCAGTGAATTCACCCCGTAATCATGCACATCTCTCACCTCTCTTGCTTCCTCCGTCCCCACGCTCTCCTCTGTCTCCTCTCCAGCCATCGCCCTCCTCAGTTCCAGCAACTATTCAGCCACATGTACCACGCAGTTCTCAGTCTGTATCTCCTCCTACCTATATATCAACACCCACATCATCATCATCATCTACTTTTTCAGTTGCATTTTCCTCTATCACTCGTTCATTTTCTGCATCATTGGCAAATGAAGCTCGCCCAAGTACCCCTCTAAATAGCTTTGGAAGAAAACATGTTCGACGAAGGGTGAGTACCACTTTATGGTGATAAATCTGCATGTTATAACCTCAAAGCATGGATTTGGAAGTGCTAGTTTAAGCAGTGTTTTGTTCATAGTGCATGATGTAGTGAATTTAATTCAACTCTAGAACCATTAGAACAAAATACTGAATGCTTGTAAGGTAAGACATTTTTCAGATGTCAATGACATTTTTCAGAGCTTGACAGCAAGCTGAGGACATTAGTTATTAGTTTGTACTAATAACTCCCTATCAAGTTTCGGCTGTGCAAAACATTGCAGTGAAAATTTTCTATGTGATCAGGTAATGGGGTCTGGCCCATCACTGATAATGACTGTTGGTAACTAGTGAATGACATTATGTAAACAAAAAAGTGTGCCATGTTGTTAGCGCTCATCATATTATATGTATTTACTTTGTCTGGGCTTGTGAGAGGACTTAAGTGTTCACTTATCTCTAAATAATAAGACATATAATTATTGTTTTCATGGTTTTATAGACTGAAACTGGGGGACTAACATGTAGTTTGCCCCTCTTATTCGTTCTTTATACCTGGTTGCCCACATTTCCTTAAATTGCAAAGCAGTCTTTGAGAAGTTTACTGTGGTGAAACTTCAGCTTACTTGATCTCCTGCTGACATAGTGATTGCTATATGTGTGTTGTAGGGAAAGGGGCTTCACTCATGTTGCCTCTTCTCTTAACCTTGAGTATATATACCATTTCTTTTCTCCTAAGTATACACACATACACACACACTCTAGCCTATGCCAGGTTCCCATTTTATTGACCAGCTTCTAGGGGAGGATGGACAGCTGGGTGGACTATGGATTGGCTGCTGCGACCAGGATTCAGGAGCGAGTGTGTCAGCTATCTTCAAAACTGAAGAGGAATGACTGCATCTAGATTCAGTCTGAGTGAACACATTGACTGGTTGCAGCTAATTACTTCTTTTGTACAAAGTACTCCAGAGGCACACAAACTTTGTAAATGTGAAAAAATATCAAACTACCGTAGGTATGTTTGACACACCATATTGTTGCATGGAAATTGTTCATACTTTTTTTTTTTTAGAAGTGGGGTTAATATTCAAACATAACATACAAATATTAGTGGGAGGGATGACATGATGACTCTGAGACTGCACATATGCCCATTTATGGTAAGAATACAACTAATGACATCTGGCCTCTTTTTTTGGTTATTGATTTAATTGTATACTTGCAGAAAACTTCTGGAAGACATATTTGGCTAGATTTGATCACAGTGCCATCCATTAAGATAACCATATAACCATGTCACCCTTGTAACCCAGGATATATTCAGAAATTATAAAAGTCTTCCCATTGCATTGCAAACAAGCAAGCTTATCCATGCATTGGCATCTAGGCTGTATGTAATACACACATGCTAAATGAAATACTGCATTTTACTGTGTTGTACTTGCAAACATGTTTGAGAATTAAGCTGACAGTCAAAACCTTCAGTGTGCAGACATTGTAAGGGCATGGTCACTAAAGTGACTTTGTTCAGTTTATATGAAGTATCTTTATGTTGCAGTGATAGGATGAAGACTGGAAAGTAGTGGAGGGCCCTGAAAGTGGAAAAATGTTAAGGCATGGAGCCTGGTTCTCAACTCCAAGCTCTTTTCTTTTGGCATTCCTCCTTCATTTTGCTCCTGCATATCAAGCTTCTTCTTTGGCCTATCTGTACCTATAGTTGTTGGTGGATGAACCTCTCCTCCGTTCCCTATTAACATTGGTGTCCCTCAAGTTTTTATGTTCTTTTTGTTCTTCCTTTTTATCAAAGACTTCCCTTCTTCAGCAGATAAACAGTTGCACTGATATGCTGACAACTAAATGCTGCATTCCTCTACTTCCTTAAGATTTGCTCTGTCCTCTCTTGATTTGCATTTTGCCTCGTCACAGCTTCTTGAATTAACTCAGGCTTAGATATGATATCCCAATGAGGCAGATGCAACCTGGTAAAGTTTAGTGTCTCCGAAACCTAATTTCTGCCCACATTCCTTTCTAAAACCTCCTCACAACTTTTCTGTCCCTTTTGATGGATCTGTAATTCCACCACTGAAGACAATAAACGTACTTGGTATCTCTGTATCATAAAACCTATTTTGGAAGCATTACATTATGCAGGTAGCTAAGTCTGCCTCTAAGGAATTTGTCTTGTTTTGATGTTAATTCTTTTATTTTGAATTTTCCATAGGTATACAAAAATTAATGTCGTTGTATGGAGTAGTGCTATCACATCTGGGGAGGTTTTGTCTTTTAAGTTGTCTAAAACAGTATTCCTGCATATCATCTCCCAAATTTACTTCACTAGTTGACTTCTCCTGTACTGCAGTGTTGGTTCACCTTCCCTCTTCCATAGATATTAGTTTGCATTTTGTTTGAGAGCTGGTTGCTTGTTTGCAGTCACCATTAGTTGTCATAGAATACTTGGCAAACCACTGCATCACATAATTACTGGTGGCCGTTGACAACTCATGGATAGACCATTATGATGTCTGTTTCTTTACCTACATCTTGAAGCTTTGGAACTCTGTAACCCCTCATGTCTTTTTTGGCGGCTATGACACGACCTTCTTTAAAAGGCAGATTTTTCACTTCCACCAAAACACCTAAGATGATTTTCTTCATTTCCTTTCTCTGCCTCTCATGAACCCTTTTCATAATTCAATAAAGGCCTTCGTTGGTGTGGACTTACATTTATGACTTGAGTGTCCAATATAAAAAAATCAGATAATGTGCAAGCATACTGGATATTGTGTCATATGCTTTAGTTCATGAAATTATTTGTATCATAAATAAAGATTACAGTTAATGCAAATGAACAGAGAATTGGACAGTTTTCTTGATGTAAAGTAATAGGAAAGATTATCTAGATGAGAAAATCAGGCTGGTTAAAGGTAGGTAATGAAATGAATGTTTTGGAGTTTAAGTGAATGTGAAAGGTGGTGATTACAAAATAGCATCCACAACAGTGCATTCTTCACTTCATGGATGATGCCTTGCCACTCAGCAGTGGGCCCAATTTTGTTACCCCAGATTGTGCATTAGGATTTCTTGGTCAGGATGGGAGTGGCTGCTTAGGTTTCAGAGAATACATGTAGTAAGGGAACTAAGCCCAGACATCAAAGTGTAATTTAGGACCTGGTATGGCCATCACCTTGGTGGGTCAGTGTGTGGCTCAGCAGGAGGGGAGGTAAAGGAGTGAATATTTGATAGCACTTCAGTATTTATGAAAGGATATATACTGCATATTTGTTAGTTGGTCTTTCCTCGGAAAGTACTGGAATTAATTTGTAAACTGCTATTTATAATATACTTTTTGATTGTCAGCAGGTGTGGGAAATATTCATATGAATGTCTATGGACAGTTTTTTGAGTGTCTAGAAATTATATTACTTTGTAGAATAATGCATTTTTCGTCATCGGTCACTTATATCCTTGGTGTGTGTGTGTGTGTGTGTGTAATTACTTATTTGTACAATATGGGGGGAGGGAGTTACACTTGTGGGGTCCCACCTGATGAACATTATCTACTATCATACAGTCTTAAATTTATGCATACTGTCTGCATGCATACATGTGTTTGTTTATGTGTTATTCCTCTGTGTGTGTTATGAAGAGAGTTTTGGACTCATGTGCATATGTACATATGTACCCTGTCTTTTCCTATGTATTTATGCATACATAACAAGGTATCCATTTATCGACCAGGCCCTAGGTGGAGGATGAACACCTAGGTTGGGTGTAGGCCGACTGCCACACCTAGGATTTGAACCCCTGTGGGTCTGACCTCGCGCTTGCTTGTGCTGATTCATGGTCAGTAACGCTAACGGAGGCCCATAATGTGTTATTCAGTTTAGGCATGGGACGGTAAAATTTGTGAATGAGAGCATGAGTGTAAAGCATTGTTTCTTTTGAAGTGTTTAGTTTTGTGACTGTTGTTTCAGTAAATTTGATATTAACTGACTGCTTCTGTGTTTTATTGTTTATTTCACTTGTTGGTAGTTCAATTGATACTGCATTTCCGTGTTATCATAGTTGTGTCATATTTTTTGTTCACCTCAGGAAATAGGTTAGTACGATTTTTTGTCGGTGGCAGAGCTGTGGCCTTGGTCGGTCGTTCGCTTTTTTGTCGTCGGTCAGTGTTTTTCTGTCAGTCAGTTGAATCTGCTCGAGACAACGTGATGTCTTGGTGTGGTTTCATAACAGTTTTTGCAAGTTGTAGGCGGGAATTCGATCTTATTTTATTTTCATTTTTTTTTCTTTAGTATCTTTCTTTTTGTTAGACTAAACTGTTTGTTATTTTAGTCCCTTTATATTCACTCCACATTCTCTGGCGAGGGTAAGACTTCACGGACATTAGACAGCCTCCATTTTGTAGAATTATACAAATTGAGATGACTGTAAAGGCAAGTTCCAAACATAATTTGAGGACCACACTTTCTCACTACATAGATATAAGTACGGTAAACAATGGGGTAGAACTTTTATACTGTATATGGACAGCAGATTAATGTATGAGTCGGATACAGGGTTAAGCTGAGGGACTTGAAAATATAGGGACTGGTGGGCTCAGCCGAGTTCGTGGGAGTGTAAGGGGGGGGGGGAGTCCAGCCGAGTTCATGGGAGGGTGGGGCTGGAGGGTCCAGCCGAGTTCATGGGAGTGTGGGGGCTGGAGGGGTCCGGCCGAGTTCATGGGAGTGTGGGGCTGGAGGGGTCCAGCCGAGTTCATGGGAATTTAGGGGCTGGAGGGTCCAGCTGAGTTCATGGGAGTGTTGGGGCTAGAGAGTCCATCCGAGTTCATAGGAGTGTGGGGGCTGGAGGGTCCAGCCGAATTCATGGGAGTGTGGGGGCTGGAGGGTCCAGCCGAATTCTTTGGGCGTGTAGGGGCTGGAGGTCAGTCGAGTAGATCGTTATTAGAATTTTAATACGTGGCAGAATTGGGGGTATGGCGAGAGAGGGGTATCTGTTTCATCTGGCAGTACGTTTTCCCTCTCCATTTATTGTTGAATGTTTGCAGGAAGTGGATGTTAAGGCCGGGGAGAACTCAGGGATAGGGCGTGGTGGTGGTGGTGGTATGAGTGCGTGGGGTGGGGAGGGGTGTTGTCTGTCTTAGTGCGGCAGCTAAAGAGGTTATCCGCTGCGCTCCTCTTGGTTGTCACTCATCTCAGGGTTAAATTCGTACGTGGCCATTACGGTTTGCTTTCCATGGCAGTTTGACAATGAAGCATTGGCAGCTCCTCTGGTCTGTGCGAGTAGGACGGGTGGTTTGCGCCTACTTGTAGCGTTGTCTCTCAATGTTTCGTTCACTGTGAGCCTCTCTCTCCTTATCATATTCCACCTTCCTCTCTGAGTTTGCAGGTGTTGTATTTTCTTTTTTTTTTTTTTTGCTTCGTTTTGCTTTTCAGCCATTAAGATATAGGGAATAGGAAAGGGTTGCATGAATTTATCAAGGTGGATCCCATTTTCTGTGTGGCATGCCTGCCTCCCTCCCTCCCACCACGGGCGGGCGGGCCCGGGTTGGCTCCTAAACCAGCCTGGGTGAGGCGCTCCAAGGCAGGGCCAGCCAGCCGGCCAGCCACCAGCAGCTTAGTCAGTGACGCACCCGCAACCTGTACATACCGACGTGTGGCTGAGCGTGCCGCACCACACGCTCTATCCTACACCAGTACCCCGGGATACTGCAACCGTGTTAAACGTATTTACGCACCAAGATATCGAAGTGAGTGTCTCTCCCAGCTCTCCAGCAAATGTGTACCTGGCCAGTGCTTGATGAGTTTGTAAAGGAAAAGAGGAGTGTTAAAACGGGTGTTAACATTCAGCGAGGCTAAACTAACCCGACCAGCCCTACAAGCTAGCTCATGGCCACTACCTAGCTAGAGCTAGCTTGCTGGCTTGTCAGGATATCACATTGTACCAGTTGACTCCCTTTCCTCGGCCGTTGTCGAGGGGAGGTTGTGTATGATGTATAGTTTATCCCCCATTCTCAAAATGAACTCCCATCCAGTGATCTCATTCGAAATTTGGTCTGGAGGAGTCTGATAGATAAGATTGGCGACCTTTTCAAATTCCATTATTAATTTCTGAGCACGTGGCAGGCGTGTAAAATGGCTGTTTATTCCCGGTGAGTAGTGAGAGCAGAACTGAGCTGAGGATGGAAGCAGAGGTGGTGTGAGAAACAGCGAGATCATGAAGCAGATGTGTTGGCACGGCAGGCGTGGTGGGCAGGGCGGCTTCTGTCTGTATGTCTGTTTGTTCACTTGTGTCCCGGTGTTTGTGCTTTATGACTTATGTTTGTTGATGTTCCTGTTTATCCTTTAAAGTGCATTACAGTGCATGCATGGGCAGTGCTGATTGAAAATCTGACGACTTACGTATTGTATCAGGAGTTAAAGTATCGAAGTTGACAAATAGAAGGTTGTTAAAGACGGTAAAGAAATAACGAAATTGTGGACTTCGTGAATACCAGGTCAGAGAAGTTGGCAGGTGAAAAATCTGTATTCTGGTCGTTGCTTAAACGGGACGACGCAAATACAACACCACGAGAGGAACCTGGAACGGAGCACGGGTTACTGGGACAATATTGTAGTTTTTATTCTCTTGTGTTATGATCCCCCTGAACACCACAGTGAGACCCTTGAACACGAGGGTACAACACTTCAGCACGACATTTGTCAACCCCGTTGCACCAGTATGCGATCCTTCAGTATGTTGACATGACCCCTGAGCACCAAGGTACGACTCCAGCACGACGATATGACCCCTGAACACAAACATATGACCTCTGAGCACCATATAACGACCTCTGAATACTAGGATACAACCCCAGAACACCACAGTACGACCCTTGAGCATCGTGTTACAGTCTTTGAGTAAAACTGCTCTGCCCTTGTGCACAACGTAACGAGCTGTCAACACACGACTGTACGAATTGAAAACAGCCTTTTAATCCCTGAGCACGACGGCAGTACGACCTTTGGATATGATGGGCAGACCTTTTAAGAAGTTCTGGTTTAAAGGCTAGGCCATCATACCCAAAGGTCGTGGTGCAGTCTTATTAAAGTTATATTTTTAGATCGTTATTCATTTGCAGTTGATACGGGTATGATACCGCAGCACAACTGTATGCGAAATATTTTGAAACTTGATCACGGTTTTATATTTTGCCGATCAAAATGATGCGAAAAATGTGTAGAAAATGAGCGAAAAACAAGAAAGCGTTTAAAGACTCTTAAGTTTTATATTGTATTTTTTTTTTCACCACGTAGATTTATCACTTGTTTTGTCAGTCTTAGTTGGGTAAGGTACTGTGATACATATACCGTATGGTTTTGCTGTATAATTGTTACCCACCGTAGTTACTTGTTTATTTAGTACGGGTAGGTAGTTTTGCTCTCGTCGGACCTCCAATCTCTTGACCAGTATTTCCCATCGTGCAATTTAAATTTCTGTGTTCTGTCTGCTTTTGTCATGTCTTCTTTTATTGTATTCCATTCATCCTCCTCTCTCATACTGGTTAAAGTACTACTCATAATTTTTTTTTACGAATTTCTTTTTGGAATAATTTTTTTTTCTACTTTTGATCTATCACTAAATCTCTCGAAGAACTGTTCACTGTCTACGTCATCATTCTGTCTTAAAAAACATAAAGATTGTGCTATCAGCTTGTCCACGACTCTTCTCTCTTCCAAAGTGGGAAAATTTTAAAGCCGCTAGCCATTCGCTGAAACTTTATCTTGGCTCTCTTAAATCTGGTGCCGTCTTTGTGTCTTTGAATGTGTACGTTAGCATGTATTTGTATCTTCATGTGTGTTCTTGCACCTCTTTATATGTGATCACTAATTTTTACAGCATTTGGGGGAGGGGACCTGTTACACTTGTTCGGCTTCATCTCTGAAGCGTTCTTTACAAAGCAAACATTGAAACTTCTACATGCTGTCAGCACCGACAGCATTCATCATATTTCTTGATATGACCTCTGGCTGCGTTTTCTTTGTGTCCTTCAAAGTTCTGTCTACCGTCGACATTGTCAAATTGCCTCAGAAACTTGAAGGTTGCATTTTGTGGACCTGCCACCCCCCTCCTTCTCGTGATGCTGCTTGGTCAGATGCTGGTTTTCGGAACTCCTCCCTCTTTAGCTTCTGTATGTTGTTCGCTTTTAGCCGCTATAGGTGTCGTATAGAAATAGCTCGTTTGCTGCTATTTTTTCTAGCCCAGAGTTAAGTTTCATACCGACACCGTCCAAACGTTCGTGCTTTGATACAGAACGGCAATACTGCCACTTAACTACATTTTGGATGTATGACATTGTTATCATAAAGAAAGTAAGATTCTCTTGAGCATGACGGTACGACCCTTCAGTACGACGATTTGGCATTCTAGTCTGACCCCTTGAGTGTCAGGTCAAAGGCCATATAACCCAAGGGTCGCACCATCGTGCTTCAAGGGTTGACCAATCACGTAACAGCATCAGTGTAATGCTACAAGCAAATGTAACTGTCGAGGCCACTATTTCCACACTTGTTCTCTGTACTTCCCTGGCCAAATTGTGGCGTTCCGTTGGTTGGCTGATTACCACATTCTATGCCGGACCAACCAGCTTATTAGACTGAGCTGAGACGTAGGCACGTGTCACAGATTTAAGGAGAGCTCTTGACTGTACGTACCAAAGCAAACATTTTGATATTTTTGGAACCTGTCTTGATGTGTGGAGGAGAACTTACCTCTTTTTCATATTTCTGATGTGTCATGGTGAAATTTGTGCTGATCGCAGCTGTACCTTTTATTTTATGATAACAGGAATTCACTCATTCCTCATATATCGGGTGCTTTCCTCCTTCCTGTCTCGTGCTTGTGGTATACGTGCTTGGCCTAGTTCTGCCTCCTCGGCCCTGTAGCTTCTCTCGCTTTCGGATACCTGTTATATAGTACATAGCGAGGGGACGAGCAGGGGAAGGTTGGTTGGTGGGGCTTTGGTAGAACACCTACCCCCGGAGTTGTGGTGTACTGTATAACCTACGTCCGCTCAGGTCCAGTTCGCGCCATATTTAGGAACGCCTTTTACCACCTGTCACTCGACCCTGTCCTCTTTCTTATCCCGAGTCCCCCACCAGAGGTCGTCAACCCTGCCCCACCACTATTACAGTTCCCTCCGTCCCCCCCCCTCCCCCTCCCACCCCCCAACCGCAACACTCCTTCACTTTCCCCAACCCCAGCACTCCTCCACCTAGCCCACCTCCAAACATTCCGTCCACCTTCCCAAACCCCAGCACTCGTCCACTCCCCCCCCCCCCCCCCCCCCCCCCCCCCCCCCCCCCCCCCCCCCCC
>JAYMFT010421905.1:0-17597 GCA_038088735.1 Panulirus argus
AAACTTTAGGGAGAATAAAAAGATGTTTTGGAAGGAGGTAAATAATGTGCGTAAGACAAGAGAACAAATGGGGACATTGGTGAAGGGGGCAAGGGGGGAAGTGATAACAGGGAGTGATGGAGTGAGGAGATGGAGTGGGTATTTTGAAGGATTGTTGAATGTTTGATGATAGAGTAGCAGATTTAAGGTGTATTGGTTGGGGTGGTGTGCAAAGTGAGAGAGTCAGGGAGAGTGGTTTGGTGGAGAGAGAGGAGGTGGCGAAAACCTTGCGGAAGAAGAAATCCGGCAAGGCGGCAGGATTGGATGATATTGCAGTTGAATTCATTAAGAAAAGGGATAACTGTGTTGTTGTTTGGTTGATAAGAATATTCATTGTATGTATGGTTCATGGTGAAGTGCCTGAGGATTGGCGGAATGCATGTATAGTGCCACTGTACAAAGGTAAAGGGGATAAAGGTGAGTGTTCAAAGTAGAGAAGTATAAGTTTGTTGAGTATTCCTGGAAAACTGTGTGGGAGTTATTGATTGAGAGTGTGAAGGTATGCACAGAGCATCAGACTGAGGAGAAGCAGTGTAGTTTTAGAAGTGGTAGAGGGTGTGTGGATCAGGTGTTTGCTGTGAAGAATGTGTGTAAGAAATACTATGAAAAAACAGATGGATTTGTATGTAGCATTTATGGATCTGGAGAAAGAATATGATATGGTTGATAGAGACGCTTTGTGGAAGGTCTTAAGATTATATGGTGTGGGAGGTAAGCTGGGAGAAGCAGTTAGAAGTTTTTATCAAGGGTGTAAGGCATGTGTACGAGTTGGAAAAGTGGAGCGTGATTGGTTCCCAGTGAAGGTTGGTTTGCAGCAGGGGTGTGTGATGTCCCCCATGGTTGTTTAATTTGTTTATGGATGGGGTGGTTAGGAAGGTAAATGCAAGAGTTTTGGAGAGAGGACCTGGGAAGGATGGCGTGAAAGGGATTTTGAGCAGTCGGGGCCTGAACATGCAGGAGGGTGAAAGACTTGCATGGAATAGAGTGAAATGGAACGATGTTGTATACTGGGGTAAACGTGCTGCTAATGGACTGAACCAGGGCATGTGAAATGTGCGGGGCAAACCATGGAAAGGTCTGTGGGGCCTGGATGTGGATAGGGAGCTGTGGTTTCTGTGCATTTCACATGACAGCTAGAGACTGAGTGTGAGCGAATGTGGCCTTTTCGTCTGTTTCCTGGTGCTGCCTCGCTGACGCAGGGGGTGGCGATTTTATTTCCTGTGGGGCAGGATGGCGTCAGGAATGGATGGAGGCGAGCAAGTATGAATGTGTACATGTGTATATGTGAATATGCATGTGAATGTATATATTTGTATATGTGTATATGTTGGTATGTATATGCATATATTGTGCATATATGCGCATATATGTATATATGTGTGTATGTGAGTGAATGGATCGTTCTTCGTCTGTTTCCTGGTGCTACCTTGGTAACGCGGGAAACTGTGATCAAGTATAATATATATATATATATATATATATATATATATATATATATAAGAAAGATATAACTCCGGGTACGAGTACATATGGTAGCAATCAAACAAGCTGGTGATTTACAATACATTGAGATATCATGTAGTAAAGAATCCTATCTCCGTTAGTGTCGGTGGGTGGTTGTTTGGGCCTGAGACCTATCAACTGCTAGAGTTATTAAGGTCGTCATTGTCAAGCTACATACACAGACCAAAAGTTTTTAACACTATCTTTGAGTGTTAAAGATATTAATAAGACTATATGCACTCTCACTATACATATCACCAGTTGGGATATGATTAGTAGGATTTGATAAAGTATTGGTGATGAATGAATGATAAGGTCGAGTAAAATCAATGTAGTACGAAATGAATGACGATTGTAACTACTTTACTGTCGTTGTAGGAGTTTGAATATATAGCAATGATGATATCAGAGGTAGTGCTTGATATAGAGTGGACATATGTGTGGAAAAATATATAAAATTTAAAGATAATCGTGAGTCATACCATGAAAAGATAGTCACTACCACAAGGCATTTGTTGATAAGCATTTCACCATTTGTTTTTAAGACTTGTCAGTTACTGGTGAAGCTACTGCAGCTTAAATGCACCAGGCGATAAAGCATGGAGCTGAGAGTCTCGTGATGGTGAAGGCTAAATGATTCAGCACCAGTTTTCAATATGTCGTGTGGTAAATGGCACGCAACAGGCTGATATCTGATCAAGAACTCTTCTATCTCACAGGAAATTTGCCTCCTGTCCCTGCCATCATTTTCTCTTCACGTCAGCACTTCTTATAGTCTTCATTATGGAGTTGCCTCTGCACCACCTCCTATCTTGTTACGTCCTCTCATCCACCTATCCTCCAGTATAAGGAGGTATTATCCTAATCACATGAGAGATTCTTAAGTCTAGTTCATGGAACTCTCCTGTCTCCATACCCTTCCAGTCTCAGTGGCTGAAGCCAGTGCCCTCGAGTCACGTACGCAGTTTGAGATGCGACGGCCGCGCTCTGAGTGCCTGTGACACCCAGTGCCCGAAGCACCCAGCAGCCGCCAGGTTCCCCAACGGTGCAGGTTGGGGGAGTAGCTTGGACTGGTGACACTCAGTATGTAGGCACCCGTGATTATCAGAGGACCACCTGATAGTGTCACAGTATGTCGGACCTTCGCTCTGCGCCGAAGCAGAATGAAAACAGGATTCAAAGGGGCACTGTGCTGTAAATTATGGTGAAAACGCTCTCGCGACATATTCATGAGGAAGCACTTAATTGGACAGTTTCCGAAAAGATACAAATATAGAGGTAGGATTCTCCTGTCTCCCTCTCTCTCTTTCTCTGAAGGGCAACGATGGCTCTGCAGTGAGCCGGGACTAAAGTGGCTGTCAAATGTCACTCTTTTGGCGCAGATGGCTAGTTATCTCTTTCCGCCTTATGCACACGGGGGCTTCAGGCTTCCAGTCCAGATACGTGTGATCTCTCAATTTCATACCTAACACATGACAACACGTGGCTCATTCTGACTCGTCCTTCGTTAAAATGCATTTTCATGCAGCAAACGCTGAGCGTTATGCGCTACCCTTGTTTTTAGGTAAAACCTTGTCATAAGTACTCGTATGAAAGTTCCCTTTCTCCTTTTGATGTTGGTATCTCTGAATCATAAAGATATCAGCAAAAGTTATTACATAATAGAACACATCATCAGACTCTCGATTTAGGTAGGGAGAAGTCACCACATATTAGCAATAATCGAACATTATAGAATTATATATGTAATATAACTGAAACAGTTTTAAACAAATTCTGAATATTAATATAATCATCACAGAATTGTGAGTTAGGATTATCTAGATCGTGGTATTAGAAATACCAGTTTTATGTAAGATCATCTACATGTGGTATTATAGACACCAATTTTATATAACATTGCCTGTTTCGTGGTATTAGAGATGTCTTATCATATGAGAGAATAAACAGATTACGGTGAACATAAGGGCCATCGTGGTGTCGTGGCTAGCATTACCAACCACGATGCATCAACAGCCTACCTGTGGTTGGACCCATATATTTTCGGTCCTGCTGAGTGCGGCATTTGACCTGCAGTTCACCCAGCTGTTCATCCTCACCTCGAGGTGTGTCTATAAACTGGGTATTCGGTGCAGTCTAGGGTATATATATAAACTGGCATTACTCACACACACACACACACATACACGCACAATGTACTTCCAGCAAGCTTCGGACTACTAACAATTATGTGAAAGCTGGAGACGCTCACCGCTATAGCCTATGTCGACAGCTTCCACTTAGTTGGTAGCGGTTGAAATCCTATTGTGGGAAGAGTTTGTATGCTTTATGGATGAGCGCGTTATTGATACATATATATATATATAGGGGATAGGGTAGAAAGAATACTTCCCACGTATTCCACCGCGTGTCGTAGAAGGCAACTAACGGGGCGAGAGCGGGGTGCTGGAAATCCCTCCCCTTCTTGTATTTCAATTTCTAAAAGGAGAAACAGAAGAAGGAGTCAAGCGGAGAGTATGTGAGTAGAAGAGATGGTCAACGGGCATTATTGGATTATGTATTAATTGATAGGCGTGCAAAAGAGATATTTTTGGATGTTAATGTACTGAAAGGGGGAGCTGGTGGAATGCCTGATCACTTTCTTGTGGAGGTGAAGGTGAAGATTTGTAGAGGTTTCCAAAAAAGAAGAGAGAATGTCAGGAAGAAGAGAGTGGTGAGAGTAAGTGAGCTTCGAAAGGAGACTTGTGTGAAGAAATATCTGGAGAGATTGAATGTAGAATGGCAAAAGGTGAGAGCAAGTGAAGTGAGGGGAGTGGATGAGGAATGGAATGTATTTAGGAAAGCAGTGATGGCATGTACAAGAGATGCATGTGGTATCAAAAAGGTGAGAGGCGGGCAGATAAGGAAGGGTAGTGAGTGGTGAGATGAAGAAGTAAAGTTGTTAGTGAAAGAGAAAAAAGAGGCGTTTGGACGATACTTACAAGGAAGGAATAAAAATGACTGGGAGATGTATAAGAGAAAGTGGGAAGAGGTCAAGAGGAAGGCGCAAAGGATGAAAAAGAGGGCAAATACAGTTAGGATGAGAAAGTATCGTTAAACTTTAGGGAGAATAAAAAGATATTTTGTAAGAAGATAAATAGCGTGCGTAAGACAAGAAAAACAAATGGAAACATGGGGAAAGGGGCAATGGGGAAGTGATAACAGGTAGTGATGGAATGAGGAGGAGATGGAGTAAGCATTTTGAAAGATTGTTGAATGTGTTTGATGATAGAGTGGCAGATGTGGGGTGCATTGGTCGGGGTGGTGTGCGAAGTGATAGAGTCAGGGAGAGTGGTTTGATGGAGAGAGTGGAGGTGGTGAAAGCATTGCGAAAGATGAAATCCGGCAAGGTGGCAGGATTGGATGGTATTGCAGTTGAATTTATTAAAAATGGGGGTGACTGTGTATTTGATTTGTTGGTAAGAATATTCATTGTATATATGGATCATGGTGAAGTGCCTGAGGATTGGCGGAATGCACGTATAGTGTCACTGTACAAAGGCAAAGGGGGTAAAGGTGAGTGTTCAAACTACAGAGGTATAAGTTTGTTGAGTTTTCCTGGAAAACTGTATAGGAGGGTATTGACTGAGAGGGTGAAGGCAGGTACAGAGCTTCAGATTGGGGAGGAGCAGTGTGGTTTTAAAAGTGGTAGTGGATGCGTGTGTTAGGTGTTTGCTTTGAAGAATTTATGTGAGAAATACTTAGAAAAACACGTGGATTTGCATGTGTTATTCATGGATCTGGAGATGGAATATTCTAGGGTTGATAAAGATGCCTTTTGGAAGGTCTTAAGAATATATGGTGTGAGAGGTAAGCTGCTAGAAACAGTGAGAAGTTTTTATCAAGGGTGTAAGGCAGGTGTACGAATAGGAAAAGAGGAGAGTGATTAGTTCTCAGTGAAGGTCAGTATGCGGCAGGGGTGTGTGATGTCCCCACTGTTGTTTAATTTGTTTATGGATGGGTTGGTTAGGGAGGTAAATGCAAGAGTTTTGGAGAGAGAAGCGAGTATGCAGTCTGTCTGGAATGAGAGGGCCTGAGAAGTAAGTCAATTGTTTTTCGGCGATGATACAGCACTGGTGGCTGATTCGAGTGAGAAACTGAAGAAGTTGGTGACTGAGTTTGGAGAAATGTGTGGAAGGAGAAAGTTGAGAGTAAATGTGAATAAGAGCAAGGTTATCGGGTTCAGCAGGGTTAAGGGACGAATTAGTTGGGAAGTGAGTTTGAATGGGGAAAAATTGGAGGAAGTGAAGTGTTTTAGATATCTGGGAGTGGACATGGCAGCAAATGGAACCATGGAAGCGGAAGTGAGTCATAGGGTGGGGGAGGGGGCGAGGGTTCTGGGAGCGATGAAAAATGTGTGGAAGGAGAGAACATTATCTTGGAGAGCAAAAATGGGTATGATTGAAGGAATAGTAGGTCCAACAATATTATATGGTTGCGAGGCATGGGTTATAGATAGAGTTGTACGGAGGGGGGTGAATGTATTAGAAATGAAATGTTTGAGGAAAATATGTAGTGTGAGATGGTTTGATTGAGTTAGTAATGTAGGGGTAAGAGAGATGTGTGGTAATAAAAAGAGTGTGGTTGAGAGAGCAAAATAGGGTGTGTTGAAATGGTCTGGACATATGGAACGAATGAATGAGGAAAGGTTGACAAAGAGGATATATGTATCAGAAGTGGAGGGAACAAGGAAAAGTGGGAGACCAAATTGGAGGTGGAAAGATGGAGTGAAAAAGATTTTGAGCGATTGGGGCCTGAACATGCAGGAGGGTGAAAGGCATGCATGGAATAGAGAGAAATGGAACAATGTGGTATATTGGAGTCTAAGTGCTGTCAAGGAACTGAACCAGGGTATGCAAAAAGTCTGGGGTAATGCATGGAAACACCTGTGGGGTCTGGATGGGGATAGGGAGATGTGGTTTCAGTGCATTACACATGACAGCTAGAGACTGAGTGTGAGCAGATGTGGCCATTTTTCTTCTATTTCCTGGCGCTACCTCACTGACACAGGGTGCTGTTTCCTGTGGGGCAGGGTGGCGCCACGAATAGATGAAATCGATTAAGTATGAATATGTACATGTGTATATGCATGTGTGTGTGTATATGTGTACATGCATGTGTGTGTATATATATGTATATGCTGATATGTATATGTATTTTGAATGTGCGTGTATGTATGTGTATATACAAGTGGATGGGTCTTTCTTCGTCCGTTTCATGGCGCTACCTCACTGACGCAGGAAGCAGTGATCAAATTTAATTAAAAATAGAAAAATATGTGATGAGTGGATGTCTTCCTTTGTCTGTTTCACGGTGCTACCTCATTAACGCAGGAAATGGCGATCAAGTATAAAAGAAAATATAAGAGATGTGAACTAATACCATTGAGCATACCAGCCAGAAGTTTATTCAACACTCTAGAATGGATATCTCTAGGAGAGTGCTCCAGAATACTTGCACTGACATACACAGGATGATAAAGGCATACAAGCTTTTACACATTCATTAAAGATATATTTTTTGGGCTATGGGCAACTATACTAGGTCTTCACTTTGGTCCAATTTTTGGATTTACAGACGCATGCTATGGTATGAAGTGGGTACTTCACTTCCCAGTGCATTATGCAGCCATATTTCGCACCTCCAGTTCAGTGGGGTTCCCTCTTTATACTTTCCACCAGTACTACAAGGGTGTAATCATTTCATGACCTCATACAATGAATGTTCATTTAGACATACACAATGTAATAATTCATTCATTATGGCAGGAAAATGATTTCAAACAACATGTTTCTTTCTCATGTATGATTTCTGATTTCCCAAATTAGCAAGGCAATATCAAGACTATACAAAGAGAAGCCTCATTTGCAGCCATCCTTTCTCTAGTTGTCATGTATCATGACCTGAAACCAAAACCCCCTTTTAAACAGCTAAGCTCCAGACCTATCTGTGATTTCCTCTGACTGCTTCCTAAGCACAGTGACAGCATATAGACCCCCTTTACAGTACACCAGAAATAAAGAAAGTCAAGAGAATGGGGTTATGTTGGCAACAGACAAGGAAAAGTCCACTAAGGGTAATGTCTGACATGGAAGTGTGTAATCAATAGTGCTAACACAGTCATAAAACCCTGCCAGATGGGAGGAGATCAAAGGAGTGCAAGTCAAAAGTGACAAGGCAAGATAGGAAAGGGAGAAAACCAAAGAAACCTGGCTAATGGCAAAAAACATGAAGGATCACACCAGGCTAAAGAGATGTAAATCACAGGGTAGACAGACTAACTAGTGGCAAGTGCTGGAAACTCAAGATTCCATATACTAACATAGATGAACTTGGGATAAATGGCAGAGACCTTGAAATCAAAAACCACATCAAAATTAGCACACCAGAAATCATTGGGGTGGTAAAGACTAAACTTACAAAGGAAATACCCAAAGGGGTAAACACTGACAATAAGAGAAAGAGAAGATTAAGGAGGTGTGGGATTCACCCTCTTGAGCAGAATAACAAACCTTACAGGAACTACAGTGACCAAGAATAGATGTACACTAATAGCAAAGAAGAAACAATTGGGATGGTAAGGAAAGCAGTGATACTCCCTTAATGAAGACAGGAAAACAGTGATAATGGGGGACTTCAACTACAAGAAAACAGTCTGGAAGAAACTGAATGCACACGGATACAGGGGAACATGTAGATACAAATCCCTTGAATGTGTACTTGAGAATTTCCTGTATCAACATGCCACTGAGCATACTAGATCGAGTGGGAATGATACAATATTTGATTTAATCTTCAGAGAGAACAGCAAGGAAATACAACACATCTAAAATGAAAAACCTTTAAGAAAGTGATCAAGTAGCATTGGATTTTCATTATTTGGTGAAGAAAGGCACAAAAGGGGGATCAGAGGAAAAGCAGGACCCACAGCAGATATATAATCAAAGCAGGTATGCAGGGCTGATAAAGTTTTTGACATGGCAGATTGGTATGGGGAGTTCTACATCCAAAGAAAAGACCAGTGGTATGGTATCAACAGAAATTCCTTTGACTGCAGTGTAAAAGCACAACCAAAGGGTTAAGAGATAATAAAGTCTCTTACCTACATTCCTTCCCATCATAATAAAAAGAAAAAGGGCCTCTCTGTAATGCAAAAGCTAATGTTTCAAGATCAGACAATGCCCTTTTCAGCAGCTTCGTAATCTAAAGTTCTTTAAAAAAGAACGAAGCATAAAATGTTAAGTAAATTAGCACAGACTCAAGGACCCAACCCAAATGAAAAGTGAAAAAGAAAAGGACTCTGCCAATCTGGGAAGAAGGTCCCAAGTACCCACTAACTTCCCAGAATCTGAGAAAAACAGTACAATATAATAATGGAATTCAGTCCACTTCTCTACCAGCAGCTTTGAACTCCTAAGGGCTGTTTGGCCTCAAAGTTTTTCTGTCCAACGATAATTCAGACAGGAATACTTATCCATGTTAAAATGGCTGATGCCAGCAAGCCACAGCCAGCCTGCTTCATGGTCTGAAGAGTTATATAGGCTGTCTGGGGGATGACCTTGGAACAATTATGTCATCACTGAGAGATGACTGTAAACTGGTAGTGTAGAATGGGGCTGAATCATTCTTTTAAGTACCTATCAGGGGGTTAACAATGAATGAAAGGCATTTACCACACCAGTAAGATAAGAGATTAGGGCCTTTCTAACCCCTGGGGATTTGAGATATTCTTAATGGCTTAAGTGTTAAACTAACCTGGAAACAGTGAAAAATAATCTCCTGAAAACTTACCAGTATTTTGATATTAAACAACTGCATTCAACTATAATATAAAGAACAATCCTATATTTACCTCTAATAAGCCAATTGCAATAGACAGAGCAGCCCCTGTGGCTCGCAAAGGGCGTTTACCAGTCATGACTGGCCAAGGATCACGATGCAAATCTGACAGAATATCCTGCAACATAATCTCACACTCCTGAACTGGCTGAAGGAACCTGTTGTTCATTTGACCAGCCTGAGGCACAGGTGCAGCTTGTCCTGGCATCTGAAAGATCCAAAAATATTTTTCTTAAATACAATCCTGTACAGAAATTCTACATAAAATACAAGTGCAGCAATGTCCTTCCCTAACTTCATATTTACTAGTTTTAATAAATTTCCATGAATCACTTTATTCATCCTTCCATACCTTTAAACATGGAGAGCATTACTAGAAAAGGATGTCCTCAATGAACTCATTTTTGATACTCAATGAACTCATTTTTGATAAACTTTTTTTTACATGGAAGGTTATGTTTTAGAACACATCCTCCACACTCAATATTCTGAGTAACAGATTAAACACAATAAGAAAAATACTAATCAATTACATAAGACTACACATGGATACTCACCAATACAGGCAAGTATTTAAGTACCCTTAGATAGGATGTACTGCAAGTGTAGAGCATAAATTGACTGGTGTAAGAAAAGGGTGTTGGAGAGTCATCAGAGTTACCAGAAGGCAGCAGCAGCATCATACCAAAGATGAGGCCTGTTACAATAAACTTCATAGGTCAAAAGGCACTAATGTGCTTGCATGTATACAGACATAACAAGACCAGGTTTCAAAGAGCACACCACTGTGTTAGCACAGGCAGTAAAGGTGTTGAGACCACTTGGTGTGGGGAAGAAGACCTTGGAATGAGTTATGGTAGACTGCTATGACTTGTACAGCTTCTCCCTGTGGACCTTGGTTACTCTGAATCCATTTTTCGCTATTCTAAACCAGCTGATTGGCTGGCATAAATATGTGAGCAAAACGCTTCATGGTCAGCTAGTTCTGTGGCACCTTTTTTCTCTTCTTACTTTTGTCAACTCCACAAAGTCCTCCAGAGACATATCTTCTTCATGGAATAGGAAAACACATAATCCTCTATCTCCTTGAACCCAACATTTTTGCTAAAGCTAACTATTCTGGCCATTTCTGAGGAGTGGTTTACATTAGTCACAGCCCATGAAGGGAAGACGTATGTTTTAAATCCAATAAAGCATCTTGCACACAGTCCCAATAACCTCTCCATCAGCTCTATCCATGGTTATCTCACCCTGCATATTAAGTCTGATGATAGTGAAGTAAACTGACACTGAGTTTTTTGTCTTTTGACATTCCATCTTACTGAACACTTGCTGGACTTGCTCATGTTACAAAATAAACTAATCACTGTTGCCTGTCACTATTTCAATCATCCAAGTTTCTGAAAAATGGCAATGAGCTTTATGTTCTTGGATTTCTTTGTGAGGTTCTTGCTAGGAAGATACACTTGTATGACACTTGGAAGTGGTGCTATTGTCCAAAATAGCACTGCCTAGAACAGTAAGTTAAATGACACAGCATCACAGCAAACACCAAGTTTGAAGTGGCACAAGGCATGCCAAAGGCATCATATGATTCACCTTGAGACACACAATCATACACAGCAACAGAATGCGAATGGCACCTAACCAATACATGCATCATTTTCTTACTCAACTGTCTACTGCAAACACTGTGCCACTTGTGGTAAAAAGAAAATCATATAAATTACATCAAAAATAAATCATAAACAGCTTGTTTAAAGATAAGAAAGAGTGTCCTTTGATTTATCACCAAAAAATGCATCAATCTTGACTGTTAGTAAAACACTTTTAAACAAAAACCAGTTATAGATCCACAAATTGATTGAACTTAACAATTAACATGAAAGTTAAAGGAGAAAAAGGTGAGGCTAAAATAGTAAGATTTTAATTCTTTTACAATCAAATGGAAAAAATTTTAAGTATGCAACAATCTTTATGATGTATTCTGTAATTATGTATTTTGTAAATCTAACATTACCCCAGTATATGTTTGCAAAGACATGAATCCTGGTATATCGATTCACTAATGAGAACTGTTAACTATACATGTATCAAAATATACCTGGGTCTGTGCAGCAGTCTTTAATCCTACTCCCAAATACTCTTGTACTGTCTTTGCAGTTTGGTCCTTCCCACCAGGGAAGACATACTGTTTCCTCATCACTTCATTTGCTAGAACATGCACCTGAAATGTTAGAGGATTGACCTTAGTTTCTTCTTTCAGATCTATAAATATTGCAAAATTACTCAATAAAAGAGAAATCAAATAACAGTTTACTTTCTTGTAAACATGCTATTAACAACAGATGCTCCAAAAATGACAAAATTAATTATGCTCAACAGCAGAAGCTTACACAACAGCTAGTTCAAAAGTAGAAATGGGACCGATTGCTCAAAAAGGCACATCTCAAACTCTTTTATGGCAATGGAGTGTAAAGAACTTTCTCAATTTACAAGGAGTGCATTCCTAGAAAACAGTGTCAAAAGCAGAACTTAAAGCAAACTACCTTTAATGCAGTACAATGGGAGATGTGTTCCAGACCCTCTTCAAGTCCAATACTATAAACTGTTTTTTCACATACTGACAAAGCAAACACATATAAAACATCAACATTCAGTAATACAATTCAAAACAAAGCTTACAGTAAATAAATAACTTACCAAACAGGCTGTTTTTTTTAATGTACACTAGAAGAGAGTGGAGTAGAATGAGGTGGTCAAGCATTACACTATGTGGAGATGTAAACCCATCTCCAACTTTGTTTCAAGTGTTGAACTCTTATGCTTCTTTATGGAAGAGGTAAGCCTCTTGAGAAGATGATTTCTCTTTTTTGAAGGAATCCTATGACCCATGAAAATATTGGGAATGGATGCAAGGGTTAACAGCTTCCCACAGTGAACACAAACTGTCCAACCATCGAAGGGTTAAGACCTGTGTCAATGGTGCTCTTAGGCCACCTACAGTCAGTATGTAAACCTGAACTCTCACTCTCTCTCTCTCACCTTCATCCATTCCCGCTGCCACCCAACTCCACAGGAAACAGCATCGCCATCCCCAGCGTCAGCGAGGTAGCACCAAGATACACACGAAGAAAGGCCACATCCGCTCATATCCATCCACGAGCTGTCATGTATAATGTACCAGAACCACAGCTCCCCTGTCCACATCCAAGCCCCACAGACCTTTCCATGGTATATCCCGGACATTTCACCTGCCCTATTTCAATCCATTGAAGGCAAACTGACCCTAGCGTACGACACCGTTCCAATTCACTCTATTACATGCATGCCTTTCACCCTCCTGCATGTTCAAACCTTGATCACTCAAAATCTTCTTCATTCCATCCTCTTATCTCCATATACCCTCTTTGTCAAACTTTCCTCACTCATTCTCTACATATAACCAAACCATTTCAACAGATACTCTTCTGCTCTCTCAACCACACTCTTTCTATTACCACACATCTCTCTTACCTTTTCATTACTTACTCGATCAAACCACCTCACACCTCATATTGTCCTCAAAAATTTATTTTCCAATACATCCATCCTCTTCCATACATCCCTATCTATAGCCCATGCCTCACAACCATATAATATTGTTGGAATTACTATTCCTTCAAACATAGCCTTTTTTGCTCTACAAGATAACATTCTCTCTTTCCACACATTCTTCATCGCTCCCAGAATCTTGGCTGCCTACCCAACCCAATAACTCGCTTCCGCTTCCATGGTTCCATTTGCTGCTAAGTCCACTCCCAGATATCAAAAACACTTCAACTTCCACCAATTTTCTTCCATTCAAACTTACATTCTGACTAACTTGTCCCTCAACCCTGCTGAACCTAATAACCTTACCCTTATTCACGTTTACTCTCAACTTTCTCCTTTCACACACCGCTTCAAACTCCAGTCATCAACTACTGCAGTTTCTCACTTGAATCAGTCACCAGAGCTGTATCATCAGCATACTCGCCCCTTTCTCTAAAACTCTTGCATTTACCTCCCTAGCCACTCCATCCATAAACAAATTAAGCAACCCTTTTTTTTTTCTTCTCTCTCTCTCTCTCTCTCCCCCCAGCTCCAGTCACAGACGGAAGTCCACATCAAGGCTGGGCCGTAATTGAAATATAGAGAGAAATGAGAAAGGGGGAAAAACAGACAGGGAAAGTATCTACAAATTTTTGAGAAAGTAAAAAACATGTCTCTTGGAATGAGCCAGGTCATAGTTAATGGGAAAGACATGAGAAGGAAGAGAGTTCCAAAGCTTCAACGTGTAGAGAAGAAGCAGTTATCAAAACGGCACACCTTTGAGTTGCCGATGGCCACACAATAATCATGTGACGCAGCAGCTTGCCGAGTATTCCGTGGTCTAGCTAGTGGTGGGGGCACACAAGCAGCCAGCTCTTCAAAAGCAAATATAACAAAGCTGCAAACCACACAAAGTAGCGCACTCAGAACAATCAGTGACAGCCTAAGCCACCACAAACACTCAACACCTCCACAATGCAACAAAGATCCTCCCAGCACAGTCCCACCTCAACATGCTCCGCACTAAAATCTGTGCAACAGCACTGGACCCTTCCGACCCAAACCACTCTATAACTAACTACCAACTCTCAAGTAGAAACAAAGAGCTTAACACTGCCTCACACTTCAGTAACCTCAACTCACACAGCCCCCCCCCCCCACCCCGAGCAAATATAACACTGAAAAAAACACATTCACACTGAAATAACCTGAAAACAATTAAACAATCGACCTCCCAAATAAATCTGAAACTCCAACCCAACAGACATTGTTATGCACAACAGATAACGGCACTCTAGACTTAAGGAATGAAGTTAAACACCATGAATAATTCTATAGTTTACAAGAAATAGATTCACAATACAAGAAAGTAACGCATGTCTCGGGCTCAAATATCTACGTTACTTTAATGCCCAGGTAAGTTTTCAAACCAAGGAGTTCTCTTCCTCTATAAAGATTCACAATATAAACATACTACTCTGACACGATGACAATTCTAAAGACAAGTTACAATACACAGTGACACTCAATGAACAATAAGCAATAATGGTACAACCATAATGGCGTGGTCTCGGCTCCGGGGGTGTTGTGGCTTGTGGCGCGTGGCGGCCCGGCCGTGCTGTCAGAGGGATCAACGTCTCTAGATGGCTAAGGTAGAAGGAATCAGCTCCCGGGTTAATGCCCGAAGGTATTAAGGGTAATGTGTCCTCTACAGAGTCACTTCAGATTGGCTGGCCCCCCTTTCGCTCACGCCCATCACCTCAGTTGGGCCACGCCCCCTTCATCCTGGCTGGCACGCCCCTCGTCTTGACTGTGGGGGCCTGGGAAACCGGAGTCGCGTGACCCGACGTGACCCGACCATACTAACGGCACCTCCCTGCTAGTCTGCAATCAGCACGGGGTGATCGCCAGGGTCGTGGGGGAGTTTTACCACAGGCCTTCTTGTCACACACAGGCCTCCCCTTGTCCTTAGGGCCAAGTCGATCCCCAGACCCCCCTCTCGCTAGCGAGGGTCATATCTTTTTTTTTTTTTATCTGAGGTGCTGAGTGAGAAAATCCTGAGGAAGAGGAAGAAAGACACCACACACCCACATACAAGAGGGATACTATACGAACGGGGAGAACATAGGTTCGTCTCGTTCGCAATAACGTTTAAGTTGACGCGTAGACTCCCATTTTCTGTCTCTTAAGGTTATCCCTACACTTACGGTGAGTTCTTCCACTCACGCACTCACTAAGGAAGTCCGAGTAAGATCACATTGGAGGCCCTTAGCGGAGAGTGTTACTCAGAGACACTTATGCTATATACAGCCCAATAGATTATGAAATGTGAGCAGTGATCATTCCTTTTTTCGTAGAGCAATCTGTCAGTTCCTGGAGAATAGAGATATAGAGTGGTTCAGCAGCTGGTATTGTTGGCCGGATACCAGACTGTTTGTTTTGATAGATGATGCCTTTTCAGGTGGGTGAACACTTCATCCTCAGTTACATGTAAATTTTGCTAACTGTGGATTGAAATCGGCAGTATCTGTGTAGTAATAATGATAATGATAAAAATAATGATAATGATAATAATGATAATAATGATGATAATATAATAATATTATTAATATTATTATTATTATTATTATTATTTTCTCTCCAATCCTACTTTACTAGCTCCTAAATTCTTGACAAGGTCGTGGCCCATTGATAATTAACATAGGTGTAATTACATTGAATTGTGCCGGTAACCCCGGCGAATTACATTGCTCTAGTGACCCATCTCTCTCTCTCTCTCTCTCTCTCTCTCTCTCTCTCTCTCTCTCTCTCTCTCTCTCTCTCTCTCACTGTTCAGAATGAAGGCATGAGAGAAAACTGTATTAAACCTGAAAGCCTATCAACGGGGATGATACAGAATTGTGAAGCCTGTATACAATAATATACAGATGAGACAAAGATATATGACAGCCAACCAAGAAGCCAGGACCACCGTTCGTTACACTGCTGCCAGGGGAAATGAGAAACATCCATGGAACAGCTACAAAAACGTTGAGAAAAATAACTCCTGACATGTGGTTGAAATCGGTCCCAGATGAACCAAGAATAGGTGATTATATAATGCAGGTGGCAGGTGCGGTGAGCAGCCCCTGTTCAATAAGCAAGACGTGCGCAGTGAGCGGTGAGCCGCTAGCCTAGCTTAGCTATTATGGCTAAATCTCGTGGTAGGCTCTCGTAGGTGGGTTAGGTAGCTACGCTCTTCTGTACGCCCTCTAGTTTCTCTAAAATACACCTCAACACGTCACAAAATGTTCAGTCTCATCCACGGACCCAGATCACGAGAATTACTCTGTGTGAACAGATGAGTGAAAGTTATTGAGTACTGGGGAAACGCCACCGTCACCACACCTTCACAATCACCACACCGTCACTATCACCACACCATCACTATCACCACACATCACTATCACTACACCATTACTATAACCACACCATGACCATCACTATCACCACCGCACCATCACCACCAACACAGTCACCATCACCACAGTCAGCATTACCACCATTTCCAAAACCCCAACCATCACTACCACCACCACCACCACAGACATCACTTCTACCACCATCCCCACCACCACTACACCACCATTACCACCATCATTAGTTTACTTGGCCAGGAGACCGGTAAAATCTGGAGACCGCCATTTCTCCTCATGACAGACCCCCTGGCTCACGTCACTTAGACTTTCGTAATCAATTACGGCAAAATTCTCTTAAAATTCGCTCAACGTAAAACACCACAGAAACTAGCGACGATTAAAACCACGTCAACGCTCTCCCACTATCTTTGCAAAACTGGTACGGGTGCATGCGGAAGAGGAGAAGAACTGGTTCAGAGGCTGAGGTGGATTTGGTAATTCTGACTCTGGGAATGAGACACAGGATTCTGTGGTCTGATGATACGATAGGAAAGTCCGGCTCCTCTGTGTGTGCTTCGGTCCGGCTGAACTGCAACAAGTCTACCAAGAATTTTTCGGCGGTCTTGCTCATAGAATGGATTAAACTGTTTATTGCAAAGAAGGATTTACATCTCATATATCTACATCGAATGTTATAATACTGTAGGTAGGTATACTCAGTACCTACAGTTGAAATGTTAACTGTGATCAACAGTTTTGTGGGTTTCGAGCTCATGACGTGATGTAAGCAAAAACTAAATTAAACTTTCACAACCAGTACAATAAATTAGATTTACATAACTGTTATGTGTCAGTTATATAACAAATAGTTCATAGATGTGATTATGTAGGTCCAAAAAGGATGAAGAATAGTAAGGGAATGATGTTTGCTCAATTTTTTGTTGTCAAGATGAATGTGAACAACGAGACCTCAAGAAGGGTGCTCTCAGCTAGGCTGCCAGGTATGCTGTAATGTTTGCCAGAAAGACACTCTGTACATCACCCATGATTACCTTTCCTTGCATAATTCTGATTAGTTATGTAACTCCAGGGCCCTTATTGCGGGGCTCCTGTAGCTCCAAAGGTGACATTTTATTCGCGGTTTAACCTCACGTAGGCGGAGTCCGGTAACACCTACCTTTACACACACACACACACATAATATAT
>JAYMFT010421916.1:0-17597 GCA_038088735.1 Panulirus argus
CCATCCTCTCTGTACGAGGAGGGAGTTCCATACTTGTAAAGCTCCCATCTCTTGTACACGAAGTGGGAGTTCTACACTAATAAGACCCCATCTTCTGTGTACGAGCAGGGAGTTCTGAAATAGTATGGCCCCATCCCCTGTGTACGAGGAGGGAGCTCTACACAAGTATAGCCCAATACTCTTGTATACGAGGAGGGAGTTCTACACTATTAAGGTCCATGTAATGTGTACAAGGAAGGAGTTCTACACTAGGAAGGCCCCATCTCTTGTGTAAGAGGAGTTCTGTACTAGTAAGGCCCCACCTCCTGTGTACGAGGAGTTAGCCCTACACTAGTAAGGCCCCATCTCCTGTGTAAGTGGAGGGATACCTACAGTAGTAAGGCTCCATTTACTGTGTAAGAGCAGGGTGTTCTACACTAGTCAGGCCCCATCCCCTGTGTACGAGGAATGAGTTCTACACTTGGAGGGCCCCACCTCCTGTGAAAGAGGAGGGAGTTTTACACTTGTAAGGCCGCATCTCCTGTCTACGGGAAGGGGGTTCTACACTAGTAAGGCCCCAATCTCTTGTGCTCGACGAGGGAGTTCTACACTAGTAAGGCCCCATCTCCTGTGTAAGAGGAGGGAGTTTTACGCTAACAAGGCCCCATCTCTTGTATACGAGAGGGAGTTCCATACTTGGAAGGCTCCCATCTCCTGTACACGAAGAGGGAGTTCTACAATAGTAAGGCCCCATCTCCAGTGTTTGGAGAGGGAGTTCTAACCCAATTAAGGCCCCACCTCCTATGTACGAGGAAAGAATTCTACACTAGAAAGGCCCATGTCCTGTGTACGAGGATAGAGCTGTGCACTAGTAAGGCCCCATCTCCTGTGTACGAGCAGGAAGTCCTCCAATAGTAAGGTCCCATATCCTGTGTAAAAAGAGGGAGCTGTACACTAGTATGGCCCAATCTTCTGTGTACGAGGAGGGAGTTCTATACTAGTAAGGCCCTATCTGTGTACAAGAAAGTTCTACACTAGTTAGGCTCCATCTCCTGTGTAAGAGGAGGGAGTTCTACACTACTTAGACCCCATTTCATGTGTACGAAGAGGGAGTTCTAAACAAGTAAGGCCCCATCTCCTGTGTACGAGGAGGGAGCACTACACTAGTAAGACCCCATCTCATGTGTACAAGAAGGTAGTTCTACACTAGTAACAATCCATATCCTGTATACGAAGAGGGAGTTCTACTCAAGTAAGGCCCCATCTCCTGTGTACTAGGAGGTAGTTCAACACTAGTAAGGATCCACCTGCTGTGTAAAGGAATTCTACACCAGAAAGATCCCATCTCCTTTGTACGGGAGGAAGTTCTACTCTAGTAATGTCCCATCTCCTGTTTACAGGAAGGGAGTTTTACACAAGCAAGTTCCCATTTTCCGTGTACGAGGAGGAAGTTCGACTCAAATAAGGTTTCATCTCCTGTGTACAATGAGGGAGTTCGACACTAGTAAGGAAACATCTCCTGTGTACAAGGAGGGAATTCTGTAAAATTAAGGCCCTATTTCTTGTGAAAAATGAGGGAGTTCTACACTAGCAGGGTCCCAAACTCCTGCATACGAGGAGGGAGTATTGCACTAGTAAGGCCCCATCACTTGTGTACAAGAAGGGAGATCCACAGTAGTAAGGCCTCACCTCCTGTGTACGAAGAGGGAGTTCTACACTAGGATGGCCCCATCTCCTGTGTAAGAGGAGGGGGTTCTACACTAGTGAGGCCCCATCACTTATAGACGAGAAGGGAGTTCTTCACTAGTAGGACCCCATCTCCTGCGTCTGATGAGGTGAGTTCTACACTAATTAGACTAAAATCTCTTTTGTACGAGGATGGAGTTCTACACTAGTAAGGCCCTACCTCCTGAGTACGATGAATGAGTTTTACACTAGTAAGGCACGATCTCCTATGTGCGAGGAGGGAGCTCTACACTGATAAGGCCCTATCTCCTGTGTCAGATGAGGGAATTCTGCGCAAGTAAGGCCCCATCTACTGTGGAAGAGGAGGTAGTTCTACACTAGCAAGGCCCAATCTACTGTCAACGAGGTGGGAGTTCTACACTAGTAAGGCCCATTCCCTATGTACGTTAAGGGAGTTCTACACTTGGAGGGCCCTCATTTCTTATGTACGAGATGGGAGTTCTACACTAGTAAGGCCACATCTACTGTGTACGAGAAGGGGGTTCTGCTCTAGTAAGGCCCCCATTACTGTGTACGAATAGGGAGTTCTACACTAGTAAGGCCCTATCTGATGTGTACGAGGAGGGAGTTCTAGACTTTCAAGGCCTCATCTCCTTAGTACGAGAAGGTAGCTCTACACTAGTAAAGCCCCACCTCCTTTATACAAGGAGGGAGCTCTGCACTACTATGGCCATACATCCTTTGTACGAGAAAGGAGTTCTGCACTAGTAAGCCCCATCTCTTGTAAAAGAGGAGAGAGTTCTACACTAGTGAGGCCCCATCTCCTGTGGAAAAGGAGGGAGTTCTACACTAGCAAGGCCCCACCTCCTGTGTACGAGGAAATAGTTCTACACTAGAAAGGCCTATGTCCTCTCTGCGAGGAGAGAGCTATACACTAGTAAGGCCCCATCTCCTGTGTACGAGAAGGGAGTTCTCCAATAGTAAGGCCCTATATCCTGTGTACGATGAGGAAGTTCTATACTAGTAAGAACTCATCTGTGTAAGAGGAAGAAGTTGTGCACTAGTTAGGCCCCATCTCTTGTGTAAGAGGAGGGAGTTTTACACTAGTAAGGCCCCATCAGCTGTGTACGATTAAGGCGTTTTATACACTTAAAAAGCCCCACCTCCTGTGCAGAACGAGGAGCTCTCTACTAGTAAGGCCCATTCTCCTGTGCACGACTAGCGAGATATACACCATTAAGTCCTCATCTCCTGTGTATAACTAGGGAGTTCTTCACTAGAAAGGCCCCTTCTCATGTGTACGAGGAGGGAGTTCTTCATTAGAAATGTCCCACCTCCTGTGTAACAGGAGGAGTTCTACACTAACTAGACCCCATTTCATGTGAACGAAGAGGGAGTTCTAAACAAGTAAGGCCCCATCTCCTGTGTACGAGGAGGAAGCTTTGCACAAGTAAGACCCCATCACATGTGTACAAGAAGGGATTTCTACACTAGTAAGAACCCATATCCTGTATACGAAGAGGGAGTTCTATTTAAGTAAGGTCCCATCTCCTGTGCACTAGGAAGTAGTTCTACACTAGTAAGGATCCACCTGCTGTGTAAATGAAGGAGTTCTAGACTAGAAAGACCCCATCTCCTTTGTTTGAGTTTGTTTGAGGAAGAAGTTCTACTCTATTAATGTCCCATCTTCTGTTTACGAGGAGGGAGTTTTACATAAGCAAGTTCTCATTTCCTCTGTACGAGGAGGGAGTTCGACACAAGTAAGGCTCCATCTCCTGTATACAACGAGGGAGTTCGACACTATTAAGGAAACATTTCCTGTGTAAAAGGAGGGAGTTCTATAAAAGTAAGGCCCAATTTCCTGTGAAAAATTAAGTAGTTCTGCACTAGTAGGGTCCCCATCTGCTGCATACGAGGAGGGAGTATTGCACTAGTAAGGCCCCACCTCTTGTGTACAAGCAGGGAGATCTACACTAGTAAGGCCCCACCTCCTGTGTACGAGGAGGGAGTTTTACACTAGTAATGCAGCATCTCCTGTGTAAGAGGAGGGAGTTCAACACTAGTATGGCCCCATCTCCTGTGTAGGAGGAGGGAGTTCTACACTAGTGAGGCCCCATCACCTGTAGACGAGAAGGGTGTTCTTCACTAGTAAGGCCCCATATCCTCTGTACGAGGAGGGAGTTTTAGAATAACAAGGCCCAATCTCCTGTGTCCGAGGAGGGAATTTTACACTAATTAGGCTAAAATCTCCTGTGTTCGAGGATGGAGTTCTACACTAGTACGGCTCCACCCCACTTTTTACTAAGAGGGAGTTCTACACTAGTATGGCTCCACTTCCTGTGTACGAGGAGGGAATTCTAAACTAGTAAAGCGCCATATCCTCCGTACGAGGGGGGAGTTTTAAACTAACAAGGCCCAATCTTCTGTGTACGAGAGGGAGTTCCATACTTGTATGGCCCCCATCTCCTGTACACGACGAGGGAGTTCTAAACCAGTAAAGTCCCCCTCGAGTATTCGAAGAGGGAGTTCTACACTAGAAAGGCCCCACCTCCTGTGTACGATGAAATAGTTCTACACTAAAATGGCCCATATCCTTTGTACAGGGATTGAACTGTACTCTAGGAAGGCCCCATCTGTGTACGAGCAGGGAGTTCTCCAATAGTAAGGTCCCATATCCAGTGTGAGAGAGGGAGCTCTACACTAGTATGGCCCAATCTATTGTATACGAGGAGGGAGCTCTATACTAATTTGGCCCCATCTCTTGTGTAAGAGAAGGGAGTTTTTTACTAGTAAGGCCCCACCTCCTGTGCACGAAGAGGGAGCTCTACACTAATAAGGCCCCATCACCTGTGCACGAGGAGGGAGCTCTACACTAGTAAGGACCTATCTCCTGTGTAGGAGGAGGGAATTCTACACTAGTAAGGATTCAACTCCTCTTTTCGAGGACGGAGTTCAACACTAGTAAGGCCCTATGTCCTGTGTACGAGGTCGGAGTTCAACACCAGTAATGCCCTACCTCTTGTGAATGAGGAGGGAGTTCTAACACTAGTAAGTCCCCCATCTTCTGTGTAAGGAGAGGGAGTTCTTCACTAGTAGGGTATCATATCCTGTGTACGAGGAGGGAGGTCTACAATAGGAAGGCTGAACGTCATATGAACGAAAATGGAGTTCTACAATAGTAAAGCCCCACCACCTGAGTACGATGACGGAGTTTTACACTAGTAAGGCCCAATCTCCTTTGTAAAAGGAAGGCGCTCTACACTTATAAGACTGCATCTCCTGTGTAAGGGGAGGAAGTTCTACACAAGTAAGGTTTAATCAACTGTGTACGAAGAGGGAGTTCCACACTAGTAATGCCCCATCTCATGTGTATGAGGAAGGAGTTCTACACTTGTAAAACCCCATCTTCCGCGCACGAGAGGGACTTCCACACTAGTAATGCCCCATCTCCTGTGTACGAGGAAGGAGTTCCACACTAGTAAGAGTTCAACTCCTCTGTACGAGGAATTAGTTCAGCGCTAGTAAGGCCCCATCTCCTGTGTACGAGGTGGGAGTTTTACACTTGTAAGGCCCTATATCCCGTTTACGAGGATGGAGTTCTACACCAGGAGGGCCACACCTCTTGTGAAAGAGGAGGGAGTTCCTCACTTGTAAGGCCCCCATCTTCAATGTACGATAAGGGAGTTCTATAGTAGAAAGGCTATATCTCCTGTGTACGAGGATGGGGTTCCACACTAGAAAGGGATCAACTTCTGCGTACGAGAAAGGAGTTCTACACTATTAAGGTCCCACCTCCTGTGTACGAGCAGAGAGTTCTACACGAGTAAGTTCCTACCTTCTGTGAACGAGGAGGGAGTTCTCACACAAGTAAGACCTCATCTCCTGTGTACGAAGAGGGAGTTCTTCACTATTAAGGCTTTATCTCCTGTGTACGAGGAGAGAGTTCTACAAGAGGAAGGCCGAACCCCCTGTGTACGAGGAATGAGTTCTACACTAGTAAGGCCCAATCTCCTTTGTACGAGGAGGGAGCTGTACACTGATAAGGCTCTATCTCCTGTCTCAGAGGAGGGAGTTCGACGCAAGTAAGGCCCCATCTCCTGGGGTGGAAGAGGGAGTCCTACACCAGTAAGGTCCAAGCTACTGTCTGCGAAGAGGGAGTTCTACACTATAAAGGCCACCTCTGTGTGCGAGGTGGGAGTTCTACACTTGTTTGGCCCCATTCCGTATGTGCGTGGAGGGAGTTATACACTTGCAGGGCCCTCATCTCCTATGTACAAGGAGGGAGTTCTACACTAGTAAGGTCCCATCTACTTTGTACGAAAAGGGGGTTCTACTCTAGTAAAGCCCCATCTGCTGTGTACGAATAGGGAGTTCTACACGAATAAGGCCCCATCTGCTGTGTACAAGGAGGGAGTTCTAAACTTTTAAGGCCCCCGTCTACTGAGTAAGAGAAGGGAGCTCTACACTAGTAAGCCCCATCTCTTGTGTACGAGGAGGGAGCTCTACACTAATATGGCACAATCTCCTTTGCACGAGGAGCGAGTTCTACACAAGTAAACTCCCATATCCCTTGTACGAGAAAGGAGTTTTACACTAGTAAGTCCCATCTCTTGTGTAAGAGGAGGAAGTTCTACATTAGTAAGGCGCCATTTCCTGTGTACGAGGAGGGAGCTCTCCACTAGTAAGGCCCTATCTCCTGTGTAAGAAATCGGAGTTTTTACACCAGGAAGGCCCCACCTCCTGTGAACGAGGAGGGAGTTCTAACACTAGTAAATCCCACATATCCTGGGTAAGAAGAGGAAGTCCTTCATTAGTAGGGCTTCATACTCTGTGTACAAGAAGTGAGTTCTACAGTAGGGAGGCTGAACGTCATGTGAACGAAATTGGAGTGCTACACTAGTAAGGCACCGTCACCTCTGTACAATGTAGAGAGGCCCCATCTCCTGCGTCCGAGGAGGGAGTTCTACACTAATTAGTCTAAAATCTCCACTGTGCGAGGACGGAGTTTGCGCTGGTAAGGCCCCATCTGCTGTGTGCGAGGAGGGACTTTTTCACTAACAAGGCCCCATCTCCTGTGTACGAGGAGGGAGTTCCATACTTGTAAGACCCCCATCTCCTGTACACGAGGAAAGAGTTATACACTAGTAAGGCCCATCCTCCTTTGAACTTGGAGAGAGTTCTATACTAGCAAGTCCTCCATCTCCTGTGTACGAGGGAGGTTAACACTAGTAAAGCCCCATTTCCTGTGTAGGAGGATAGAGCTTTACACTACTAAGGCCCCATCTCCTGTGTACGAGCAGGGAGTTCTGAGATAGTAATGCCCAATCTCCTGTGTACGATGAGAGAGCTCTACACTAGTATGGCCCAATCTACTGTGTACAAAAGGGAGTTCTACACTAGTAAGGCCCCATCTCCTGTGTACGAGGAAGGAGTTCTACACTAGCAAGGTCCCATCTCTTGTGTAACAGGAGAGAGTTCTACACTAGTAAGGATCCACCTCCTGTGGACGGGGAGGGAGCTGTACACTTTTCAGGTCCCATCTTTGTACGAGAGGGAGCTCTACACTAGTAAGGACCAATGTCCTATGTATGAGGAAGGAATTCTACACTAGTATGGCTCCAACTACTGCATACGAGGTTGGAGTTCTACACCAGCAAGGCCCCCCTCCTGTGAACGAGGAGGGAGTTCTAACACTATTAAGTCCCCCCATCACCTGTGTACGAAGAGGTAATTCTTCACTAGTAGGGCTCCATCTCCTGTGTACAAGGAAAGAGTTGTACAATATGAAAGCCGAACGTCCTGTGAACTGAAATAGAGTTCTGCACTAGTAAGGCCCAAGCTCCTTTGTAAAAGGAGGGAACTATACACTTAAAAGACCCCATCTCCTGTGTAAGTGAAGGAAGTTCTACACAAATAAGGCCTAATCTCCGTTGTACGATGAGGGAGTTCCACAGTAGTAAGGCCCCATCTCCCGTGTACGAGGAGGGACTTCTACACTTGTAAGGCTACATCTCCTTTGTATGAGGATTGAGTTCTACACTAGGAGGGCCCCACCTCCTGTGAAAGAGGAGCAAGTTCTACTCTTGTAAGACCCCATCTCCTATGTACGAGGAGGGAGTTCTACACTAATAAGGCCCTATCTCCTGTGCGCGACGAGGGAGTTCCACACTAATAAGGAACCACATCATGTTAACGAGGAGGGAGTTCTACACCAGCAATGCCCCATCTCCTGTGTACGAGGAGGGAGCTCTTAACTTTTAGCGTCCCATCATCTGTGTACGAGAAGGGAGCTCTACAGTTCTAAGGCCCCATCTCCTATGTATGCGGAGGAATTCTACACTAGTATGGCCCCTTATCATATGCATGAAGAGGGAGCTCTACACTATTAAGGTCCCACTTCCTGTCCACGAGGAGGGAGGTCTAAACTAGTAAGCCGTATCTCCTGTGTACGACGAGTAAGTTTTGCACTAGTAAGTCCCCATCTCATGTGTAGGAGGAGCAAGTTGTACATCAATAAAACCCCATCTCCTGCGTACGAGGATACAGTTCTACACTAGTAAGACCCCACCTAGAGTGTACGAGGGGGGAGTTCTACACTAGTAAGGCCCTACATCTTGTCTACGAAAAGGGGGTCTACACCAGTAAGGCCTCATCTGCTGTGTACGAATAGGGAGTTCCTCACTAGTAAGGCACCATCTGCTGTATACAAGGAGGGAGTTCTAAACTTTTAAGGCCATCTCTTGAGTACGGGAAAGGAGCTCTACTCAAGTAAGTCCTCACCTGCTCGTACGAGGAGGGAGCTCTACACAAGTAGGGCACAATCTCCTGTGTAGGACGACGGAGTTCTACACAAGTAACGCCCCATATCCTGTGTAAAAGGAAGGAGATCTACACTAATAGGGCCCCATTTCCTGTGTACAAAGAGGGAGTTCCATACCTTTAAGACCCCCACCTCCTGTACACGACGAAGGAGTTCTAAACTAGTGAGGCCTCATCTCCAGTGTACGAGGAGAGAACTCTACACTAGAAAGACTCCACCCCTATGTACACGGAAAGAGTTGTACACAAGTAAGGCCCATCCTCCTGTGAACTAGGAGAGAGTTTTACACTAGTAAGTCTCCATCTCCTGTGTACGAGGAAGGAGTTTTACACTAGTAAAGCCCCATATCCTGTGTACGATGATAGAGCTTTGCACTAGTTAGGCCCCATCTCCTGTGTAGAAGCAGGGAGTTCCGCAACAGTAAAACCTCATCTCCTGTGAACGAAGAGGGAGCTGTACATTAGTATGACCCAATCTACTGTGCACAAGAGGAAGTTCTACACTAGTAATTTCAGACTTTCTGTCTACGAGGAGGGAGCTCTAAACTAGTAAGCCCCATCTCCTGTGTAGGACGAGGGAGTTTAGCTCTAGTAAGACCCCATCTCCTGTGTACGAGGAAGGAGTTCTAAACAAGTAAGGCCCCATCTCCTGTGCGAGGAGGAAGCTCTACACTTGTAAGACCCCGTCTCCTGTGTACGAGAAGAGAGTTCTACACTATTAAGGCCCCATCTTCTGTATACGAGGAAGGAGTTCTACTCAAGTAAGGATCCATATCATATTTAATAGGAGGGAGCTCTACACTACTAAGGACCCACCTGTTGTGTACAAGGAAGGAGTTCTACGACAGAAAGACCCGTCTGTGTACGAGTAGAAAATTCTACACTAGTAAGGTCGCATATCCTGTGTGCGAGGAGTTAGCTCTAAACTAGTAAGCCCAGTCTACTGTGCACGAGGAATGAGTTATAAACTAGTAAGACCCCATCTCCTGTGTACGAGAAGGGAACTCTACGCAAGTAAGGCCCCATATCCTGTGAACGAGAAAAGTCCTAAAGTTTTAAGGTCCCCATCCCCTGAGTACGAGAAGGGAGCTCTACTCTAGTAAGGCTTCCCCTCTTGTATAAGAGGAGGGAGCTCTACACTAGTAAGGCCCTATCTCCTGTGCACGAGGAGGGAGTTCGAAACCATTAAGGCCTCATCTCTTGTGTGTGAGTAGGGAGTTCTATCGTAGTAAAGACCCACCTGCTGTATACAGGGAAAGAGTTCTTCACTAGTAAGGCCCCACCTATTGTGGACGAGAAGGGAGTTCTTCACGAGTAATGCCCAATCTCCTGCGACCGAGGAGGGAGTTCTACACCAGAAAGGTTAAATTCTCCTGACTACGAGGAGGGAGTTCTTCACTAGTAAGTCCCCACCTCCTGTGTACGAGAAGGGAGTTCTACAATATCAAGGCTCCACATCCTGTGGATGAAGAGGGAGTTTAGACTAGTAAGGCCCCAATCTCCTGTGTACGAAGAGGGAGCTCTAAACTTGTAAGCCTCATCTCCTGTGTACGAGGAGGGAGTTGTACACTAGTAAGACCCCAACTATGTACGAGAAGAGAGTTCTAAAAAAGTAAAGCTCATATCCTTTATAAGAGGAGGAAGCTCTACACAAGTAAGAACCCATCTCCTGTGTACGAGAAGGGATTTCTACATCATTAAGGACCCATCTGTATACGAGGAGGGAGTTCTTTTCATGTAAGGCCACAACTAATGTGTATTAGGAGAGTGTTCTACACTAGTAAGGACCCATCTGCTGTGTACAAGGAAGGAGTTCTACACTAGAAAGACCCCATCTCTTTACGAGAAGGGATTCCTACACTAGTAAGGCCCCATCTCCTGTGTACGAGGAAGTAGTTCAACACAAGTAAGGCTCCATCTCTTGTGTACGACGAGGGACTTCTACACTAGTAAGGTAACATATAGTGTGTACATGGAAGGAGTTCTACACTAGTAAGGCCCAATCTCCTGTGTACGAGGAGAGAGTTATACACTAGTAGTGCTCCATCTCCTGCGTTCGAGGATGGAGTTTTGCACTAGTAAATCCCCACTTCTTTTGTACAAGTAATGCGTTCTACATTAGTAAGGCCCCACCTCCTGTGAAAGAGGATGGAGTTTTACACTAGTAAGGCAGCACCTTTTATGTACGAGAAGGGACTTTTACAATAGTCAGGCCCCATCTCCTGTAGACGAGAAGGGAGTTCTACACTAGTAGGGCCCCACCTCATGTAGACGAGAAGGGAGTTCTTCAGTAGTTAAAGCCCCATCTTATGCGTCCGAGAAGGGAGTTCTACACTAATTAGGTTACAATCTCCAATGTACGAGGAGGGAGGTCTACACTAGTAAAGCCCCACCCCCTGTGTGCAAAGAGGGAGTTTTACACTAGTAAGGCTCTACCTGTGTGCGAGGAGGAAGCTCTTCACTAGTAAGACCCCATCTCCTGTGTACGAGGAGAGAGTTTTACACTAGTTAGACCCCATCTCCTCTGTACAAGAAGGGAGTTCCAAACAAGTAAGGCCCCATATCCTGTGTACGAGGAGGAAGCTCTTCACTAATAAGACCCCATCTCCGGTGTACGAGAAGGGAGTTCTTCACCAGTAAGGACCCATCTGTTTACGAGGAGGGAGTTCTACACTTGTAAGGCCCCTTCTCCTTTGCACTAGGAGAGAGTTCTACACTAATAAGAACCCACTTGTAGTGTACGAGGAAGGATATCTACACTAGAAAGCCCCATCTCCTGTATACGAGGATAGAGCTCTACACTAGTTAAGACCCCATCTGTGAACGAACAGGGAGTTTTGCAACAGTAAGGCCCCAGTTCTTGTGTACGAAGAGGGAATCCTACACTAGTATGGCCCAATCTACTGTGTACATATGGGAGTTCTACACAAATAAGATTCCACCTCCTGTCTACGAGGAGGGAGCTCTAAACTAGTAAGCCCCATCTCCTGTGTAAGACGAGGGAGTTTTACTCTAGTAAGATCCCATCTCCTGTGTACGAGGTGGGAGTTCTAAAAAAGTAAGGCCTCATCTCCTGTGTACGATGAGGAAGCTCTACACTAGTAAGACCTCATCTCCTGTGTAAGAAGAAGGGAGTTATATACCAATAAGGACCCATCTTTTGTATACGAGGGAGGAGTTCTACTAAAGTAAGGACCACCTGCTATGTACAAGGAAGGAGTTCCACAATAGAATGACCCCATCTCCTGTGTACAAGGAGGGAGTTCTACACTAGTAAAGCTCCACATCCTAAGTACGAGGAGGGAGTTCTACACTAATAAGGTTGCATTTTTTTTTTTTTTTTGTGTGTGTACGAGGAGTTAGCTATAAACTAGTAAGCCCCTTCTCCTCTGTACGAGGAATGAGTTCTACACTAGTAAGACTCCATCTCCTGTGTACGAGGAGAGAGTTCGACACAAGTATGGCCCCATCTGCTATGTACGAGGAGGGAGTTCTACAATAGTTTGGCCCTATCTCCTGTGAATGAGAAGAGAGTTCTAAACTTTTAAGGCCCCATATCTTGAGTACGAGAAGGGAACCCTACTCTTGTGTAAGAGGAGGAAGCTCTACACTAGTAAGGCCCCATCTCCTGTGCACGAGGAGGGAGTTCTATAGTAGTAAGGATCCACCTGCTGTGTACAAGGAAGGAGTTCTACACTAGTAAGGCCCCACCTCCCGTAGAAAAAAGGGAGTTCTTCACGAGCCAGGCCCAAAATCCTGAGACCGAGGAGAGAGTTCTACACCAGAAAGGCTAAAATCTCCTGAGTACGAGGAGCGAGTTCTACAGCAGTATGTCCCCACCTCTTGTGTACGAAGAGGGAGTTCTACAATGATAAGGCTTCCACACTAGTAAACCCCCATCTACTGTGTACTAGGAGGGAGCTCTACTCTTGTAAGGCCCCATCTCCTGTGTATGAGGATAGAGTTCTACACTAGAAGGGCTCCACCTCAGGTGAAAGAGGAGGGAGTTCTACACTTGTAAGAACCACATATCCTATGTACGAGAAGGGAGTTCTACACTAGTAAGGCCACATCTGTGTACGACGAGGGAATTCCAAACTAGAAAGGCCCCACACCCTGTGAACGAGGAAGGAGTTCTACATTATTAAGGCCCCATCCTTTTACGAGGAGGGCGTTGTAAACTTTTATTCCCCCCATTACCTGAATACAAGAAGGGAGCTCTAGAATACTGAGGCCCCATGTCCTGTGAATGCGGAGGAGTTCTACACTTGTATGGCCCCATATTCTGTGTAGGAGGAGGAGGATCTACACTAGTAAGGTCCCACCTCCTGTCTATGAGGAGGGAGCTCTAATCTAGTAAGCCCCATCTCCGGTGTACGACGAGGGAGTTTGGCACTAGTAAGTCCCCATCTCATGTGCATGTGGAGGGAGTTCTACACGAGCAAAACCCTATCTCCTGTGTACAAGGATACAGCTCTACATAGTAAGACCCACCTCGAGTGTACGAGGAGGGAGTTCTGCACCAGCAAGGCCCTACCTCTTGTGTAAGAAAAGGGAGTTCTTCACTAGTAAGGCCTTTTCTGCTGTGTATGAGTAGGGAGTTCTATACCAGTAATGCCACATCTGCTGTATACATGGGATTTCTAAACTTTTTAGGCCCTCATCTCTTGAGTACAAGAAAGGAACTCTACGCAAGTAAGGCCTCACCTGCTGTGTGCTAGGAGGTAGCTGTACACTAGTAAGGCCCAATCTGTGTTCGAGAAGGGAGTTCTGCACCAGTAAGGACCCATCTCCTGTATACGAGGAGGGAGTTCTTTTCACGTAAGACCCCATCTTCTGTGCATTAAGAGGGAGTTCTACAATAGTAAGGACAAACCTGCTGTGTACAAGGAAGTTCTACACTAGAAAGGCCCCACATCCTGTGAAGGAGGAAGGAGTTCTATACTAGGAAGACCCCATCTCCTCTGTACGAGGAGGGAATTGTAAACTACTTAGGCCCCCATTACCTGAGTACAAGAAGGGAGCCCTAAAACAGTAAGGCCCAATATCCTGTATATGAGGAGGAGTTCTACACTAGTGTGGCCCCAAATCCTGTGTACTAGAGGGAGTTCTATACTAGTAAGGCCCAACATGAGTACGAGGAAAGAGTTGTACACTAGTAAGTCCCATCCTCCTGTGAACTATTAGAGAGTTCAACAATAGTAAGTCCCCTATCTCCTGTGTACGAGGAGGGAGTTCTACACTAGTAAGACCCCATCTCCTGTGTACGAGAAGGGAGTTCTGCACCAGTAAGGACCTATCTCCTGTATACGAGGAGGGAGTTCTTTTCACGTAAGGCCCCCATCTCCTGTGCATTAAGAGAGAGTTCTATACTAGTAAGGACAAACCTGCTGTGTACAAGGAAGGAATTCTACACTAGAATGACCTCATCTCCTGTGTACGAGGAGGGAGTTCTACAATAATAAGGCTCCATCTCCTGTGTGCGAGGAGGGAGTTCAACACAAGTAAGGCTCCATCTCCTGTGTACAACGAGGGAGTTCTACACTAGTAAGGTAACATTTCCTGTGTTCAAGGAGGGAGTTCGACACTAGTAAGGCCCAATCTCCTTTGTAAATGGAGGGAACTCTATAATTATAAGACCCCATATCCTGTGTAAGTGAGGAAGTTCTACACAAGTAGGGCCTAATCTCCGTTGTTCGATGAGATAGTTCCACACTAGTTAGGCCAAATATCCTGTGTATGACGAAGGAGTTCTGCACTTGTAAAGCCCTATCTCCGGTGTACGAGGATGGAGTTCTACTCTAGGAGGGCCCCACCTCCTATGAAAAAGGACGGAGTCCACACTTGTAAGACCCCCATATCCTATGTACGAGATGGGAGTTCTACACTAGTAAGGTCACATCTGTGTACGACGGAGTTCCACACTAGTAAGGCCACACATCCTGTGAACGAGGAAGGATTTCTACGCTAGTAAGGCCCCATCTCCTCTATACGAGGAGAGAGTTTTAAACTTTTAAGGCCCCCATTACCTCAGTACAAGAAGGGAGCTCTAAAATAGTAAGTCTCCATATCCTGTGTATGCAGAGGAATTCTACACTAGTATGGCCCAATATCCTGGGTACGAGGAGGAGGTTCCACACTAGTAAGGTCCCACCTCCTGTGTACGAGGAGGGAGCTCTAAACTAGTAAGCCCCATATCCTATGTACGAGGAGGGAGTTCTACACTAATAAGACCCCATTCCTGTGTACGAGAAGGGAGTTTTACACCAATAAGGACCCATTTTCTAAATAAGAGGAAGGAGTTCTACACTTGTAAGGCTCCATCTTCTCTGCACTATTAGGGAGTTCTACACTAGTACGGACCCACCTGCTGTTTGCAAGGAAGGAGTTCTATACTAGAAAGACCCATCTCCTGTGTACGAGGAGGCAGTTCTACAATAGTAATGTTCTATCTCCCGTTCGCGAGGAGGGAGTCCTATACTAGTAGGGCTCCATCTCCTGTGCACGAGGAGGGAGTTCTACACTAGTGAGGCTCCATCTCCTGCGTACGAGAAAGAAATTTTACACTATTAAGGCCCACCTCCTGTTTACAAGGAGGGAGTTCTACTCTAGTAAGGCCCAATATCCTGTGTACGAGGAAGGAGTTTTACAATTGTTAGGCCCCTTCATCTATATTGGAGGAGGGAGTTCTACACCAGGAAGGCCCCACCTCCTCTAGACGAGAAGGGAGGTCTTCACTAGTAAGGTCTCATCTCCTGCGTCCGAGTGGGGATATCTACAGTAATTAGGCTAAAATCTCCTGTGTACAAGTGGGGAGTTCTACACTAGTAAGGCATCCACCCCCTGTGTATGAAGAGGGCGTTCTACATTAGTAAGGCTCCACCTCCGGTGTACGAGGAGGGAGTTTACAATATTAAGGCCCCAATCTCCTGTGTAGGACGAGGGAGTTCTACACTAGTAAGGCCCAATCTCCTGTGTACACGAATCAATTCTACACTAATAATGTCCCATCTTTCGTGTAACAGGAGGAAGTTCTACACTAGTAAGGACCCAACTTTTGTGTACGAGGTCGGAGTTTTACACCAGTATGGCCCCTTCATGTGAACGAGGAGGGAGTTCTAACACTACCAAGGCTCCATCTCCTGTGTACGAGGAGGGAGTTCTTCACTAGTAGGGCTCCATAACTTGGGTACGAGGAGGGAGCTCTGCAATGGGGAGGCCGAACTTCCTGTGAACGAAAATGAAGTTTTACACTAGTAAGGCATCACAACCTGTGTACGATGACGGAGTTCAACTATAGTAAGTCCTAGTATCCTTTGTAAAAGGAGGGAGCTCTACACTTATAAGACCCCCATCTCATGTGTAACGGGAGGAAGTTCTACACAAGTAAGGCCTAATCTCCTATGTACGAAGAGGGAGTTCCACAGTAGTAAGGCCCCATCTCCTTTGTGCGAGGAGGGAGTTCTACACTTATAAGGCCCCATATCCAGTGTACGAGGATGGAGTTCTGCACTTAGAGGGCCTCACCTCCTGTGAAAGAGGAGGGAGTTCTACACTTGTAAGACTCCATCTCCTATGTACGAGGAGGGAGTTCCACACGAGTAAGGCCCCTTCTTCTGTGTACGAGGAGGGAGTTCTCCACTAGTAAGGCCCCATGTCCTGTGTACGAGGAGGGAGTTCTACACTATAAAGGCCCTTTCTCCTCTTTACGAGGAGGGAATTCTACACTAGTAAGGCTCCACCTTCTGTGTACGAGGAGAGAGTTCCGCACAATTAACGCCCCATCGACTGGGTACGAGGAGGGAGTTCTACACTAGTAAAACCCCCTCTTCTATGTACGAGTAAGAAGTTCTACTCTTGGAAAGCCAAAATTCCTGTGTACGTGGAGGGAGTTTTACACCAGAAAGGCCCCATCTCCTGTGTAAGAGGAAGGAGTTTTACACTAGTAAGGCCCCATCTCTTGTGTACGAGAATATAGTTCTAAACTTTTAAGGACCCCATCTCCTGAGTAAGAGAAGTTAGCTCTACACTAGTAAGGTCTCACCACTTGTGTTCGAGGAAGGAACTCTAAACTAGTATGGCCCAGTCTTTTGTGTACGAGGAGTGAGTTCTACACTAGTAAGGCCCCATCTCCTGTGTACGAGAAGGGAGTTCTACGCTAGTAAGGTTCTCCCTCTTGTGTACGAAAAGGGAGCTCTAAACCAGTAAGCCCCATTCCTGTGTACGAGGAATGAGTTCTACACTAGTAAGACCTCATTTTCTGTGTATGAGGAGGGAGATCTACACCAGGAAAGCTCCATCTCCTGTTCACGACGAGGAGCTCTACACTAGTATTACCCACCTACTGTTAACGAAAAGTTCTACATAAGAAAGGACCCAACAACTGTGTACGAGGAGAGAGTTCAATACTAGTAAGGCCCCATCACCTATGTACAAGGACGGATTTCTACTTTAGTAAGCCCCAATCTCCTGTGTATGAAGATGGAGTTATACACAAGTAGGGTTCCATCTCCTGCGTACCATGAGGGAGTTTTGCAATAGTAAGGCCCCACCTCTTGTGTACAAACAGGGAGTCCTACACTAGAAAGGCCCCACCTCCTGTGAACGAGGAGGGAGTTTTACCCTAGTAAGGCAGCACTTTTGTGCGTACGAGAAGGGAGTTCTCCACTTGTAAGGCCCCATCTCTTGTATAGGAGGAGGGAGTTCTACAATAGTAAGGACCCACCTCCTGTAGACGAGAAGGGAATTCTTCACTAGTAAGGCTCCATCTCTTGCGTCTGAGGAGAGAGTTCCACACTAATTAGGCTAAAATATTCTATGTACAAGGATACAGCTCTACACTAGTAAAGCCCCAATCTATTATGTAAGACGAGGGAGTTCTACACTAGTAAGTTCCCCATTTCCTGTGTTTGAGAAGGGATTTAAATACTTGAAAGACCCCCATATCTTTTGTACGAGGGAAGAGTTTTACATTAGTAAGGCCCATCCTCTGTAAACTAAGAAAGAGTTCTTTACTAATAAGTTCCCCATCTCCTGTGTACAAGGAGGGAGTCTTACACTTTTAAAGCCCCATCTCCTGTGTACGAGGATAGAGCTTTACACTAGTAAGGCCC
>JAYMFT010421927.1:0-17597 GCA_038088735.1 Panulirus argus
CCTCCCTCAACCCTACTGAACCTAATAACCTTGCTCTTATTCACATTCACTCTCAACTTTCTCCTTTCACACACTTAGATATATATATATATATGTACATATTCATACTTTCTCACCTCCATCCATTCCTAGCACCACCCTCCCCCACAGGAAAGAGCATTGCCACCCCCAGCGTCAGTGAGGTAGCACCAGGAAACCGACGAAAAAGGCCACTTCCGCTCACACTCAGTCTCTAGCTGTCATGTGTAATGCACTGAAACCACAGCTTCCTATTCACATCAGGCCTCACAGACCTTTCCATGGTTTACCCTAGACATTTCACATACCCTGGTTCAGGTAAGATATGTATGGTGGTATTTGTATATGATCCATCAAAGACATACAATGATCCAGAACAAATATACAGAGATGACAGCGAAGGAACAGTAAGGATGGTGCAGGAATCTGTATAACACACATTTATCAGGGATGTGAAAGTAATGATGATAGGAGATGTATCTCTCTCTCTCAATATATATATACATATCCAGTAATCTCTCGGTTTGACAAACCACAATATAACGGAAATTGGATTTAATGGACCACACAAATATTAATACATTAATTATTGATAATTGAAAAAGATCTCAAATGCCGCACCATACACATTACATATCGCACTTGTTTTTGGTGGTGTGGGGTATACTCGTTTTGTTTCGTTTTTAGGGAGCTTTCACACCAACATGACACATGGCAGGAGGCAAATGACATGCAACAGGTGATTTCAGACCAGTGACATGTGGCGCATGTATGGTTTCCCTGCTCAGTTCACGAGATGGCATCATCAGATGATGATCTGATATAATTGCTCTGATCCATGTTGTGATTGCCAGAAGAAAACTAAGAAGAGGTGGTGGGTACATCCATATCTGAGAGATAATGTAGGAATTCACAGTACGTATGTAGTTGCAAGGCAACTGGAGATGCATCCATAGAGGTTTCAACAGCTTTACCACGTGCGTAAAGAGGAAAACTTCTGGGTCACGTAGATTCATGCCTTGTCCTGTTCATCCTTTGAGCTGTAATATAGTGATGTTGTGTCATACAAACACTTGTAAGTTTCAACAGCTTGAACAAAGTTTGCTTTAAATGCCTTATTTTCTGGAAGAGGCATGCTAAATAACTCCTCTCCACAGACTGCGTGACTGAGACAATGTTGTTAAATGTGGGTGGCAGAAATCCGCTAGGAGACTCTTCAAAATCTGCCACATATGCCATAAATCCACTGATTGTTTTTTGTTTGTATCCCTTGGGATAGGGGTGAGAGAATACTTCCCATGTATTCCCTGCATTTCGTAAAAGGCGACTAAAAGGGGAGGGAGTGGGGGGCTGGAAATCCTCCCCTCCCGTTTTCACTTTTCTAAAAGAAGGAACAGAAAAGGGGGCCAAGTGAGGATTTTTACCTCTTAGGCTCAGTCCTCTCTTCTTAACGCTACCTCGCTAGCGTGGGAAATGGCGAATGTGTGTAAAAAAAATTAATCCTTAATGTTATTCGTATTGATATCGTCTTGGTTATTAATCACATTACTGTGAAAGCTCCATTGAATTTGACAGCACTGGACCGAGGTGGCACATCGCACACTGAAGAAAAACAATCTGATCCGACCCTGGAGTGGCGTCCAAGTGACACATGGCACATGCAGTGTGTCACGCCACTCCTGTGTGTAATGTTTCATTTGTTTTTATATGGTTCGTTTTCAAGTGGCATGCCACTTGCGACGTGTACTTTGGTGTGAAAGCTCCCTTAGCTTGCCTCGAGCTATCGTGTGGTCAGGTTGTATACAGAGAATTGTGACTTTATTAGATAATTATGCATTCCTTACAGTTCAAAATGGCTTCAGGTGATAGAGGAGTTAAAAGAAAGTGTGTGGACTCTATATTGTTTGTTTTACCAAAAAATGGTTACATTCAATTTAATAGACTTCAGGTAAATTTAGGGATTACTGTACTGATAATAGGGAACTTCCATCAAAGGGTTGGCCACAGCAAAAGAGTCTCCGCTTATTCCTGTCCATACATACCTCCATTGCATGCATTATTTCAAGCATTCTTCGACCATTTCTTTCCCTCCAGTACTCTTCCACTTTATTTCCCCATGTTAATGGTGGTCTTCCTCTCACACCATCTTCTTTAATTGTTCTATTATACACTTTTCATGTAAACTCACAGTTGTATTCTGTCCACCTCAAAGTATTACATTTCATCCACCCTTCCACTCCACAATTCATTCCCTTTGTATACCCTGCCATAGCATATCTCATACACCCCCTCATTTCTTTCTTCATTCTTTCTAGTCATACCACATGCTCTTTTCAAATAAACTCATTTCCAATGCTTGGATTCTTGCCCTCTGTGACTCATACTGTGTCCATGATTTAGCTGCATAGGTCAGGGTTGGGATGACAATGCAGTTCCATAATCCTTTCTTCTCTTCCATACTTAAACCTCTACCCTTCAATATTCTATTAAGGAACTTGGTGACTCTTCTGCCCTGTATTACTCTCCCCATTATCTCTCCTTCCATATTACGAAACTCCTAGATACTTAGATTCTTTCATTTCTTCAAGTCTTTCTCCTCCCATATCTATAACATAGTGTAGTACAGTTTCTTCTTTTGCTCTTTGGGGTTTTGCAAAATCTATACTTTCACTCTGTTTCCTTCCTTTCAAACACCATTACTGTACTTCTACTCGTATTTACCTCCAGTTGGCTATGCTAACATGCATATTGAGAGACATTTACATCCTTCTACAACTCCTCTTCACTCGTAGCAAACAATACAGTATCATCAGCAAACAGGCTTGTCACCAGCCACCATACCTCACTGCTACACTCCATCTCTGTACCCTCTTTCCTGAGTTTAGCTTTAACTTCTCTCATCACGCCATCCATATATGTGTTAAAATGCCACAATAACATCACATAGCCTTGCCTCACTCCCATGTGTATGCCAAAACATTTGCTCAACTCCATCCACTCTTGCACATTCATTTGCAACTCTGTAGAAGGCTTTTACACCATCCAACAGTTGACCTCCTACCCCATATATATTTAACATATCTGTAGAAGGCTTTTACACCATCCAACAGTTGACCTCCTACCCCATATATATTTAACATATCCCATAAAGCATTCCACTCGACTGTGTCATACGCTTTCTCCAGAGCCATAAAAACTGCATACACCTTCTTGCCTTGTGCTAGATACTTTTCCAGTCATTTTCACCACAAATATCTGATCTACATATCACCTTCCTTTCCAGAAAATCATTTGCTCATCACTTATTCTGCATTGTCACTTTCTTAACTCTGTCAATCTACACTCCTGCATACACTTTTCCTGGTATGCTTAACAGACTTATTTCCCTATGATAGCTACTTACATCCTTAGCACATTTTCCTTTGAATAGAGGAACAGTAAAAGGTTTCATGCAATCCACAAGCACAACCTTCTATTTCCATGCAAAAGTGGATATCACATGCATCTTGTTTATTGCCCTTTCTCCTCCATGCTTCAGTTTTTCAGTCATATTCCCATCCACTCCAGGTGCCTTTTCTAGCTTCAGCCTCATAATCACCCTTTATACCTCCCTTTCTTGCTATTGGCCCTTTGCACTTGTATCTTCTTCCTTCCATCCTTCATATCCATGCATGTAATATCTGCCTCCTCACTTCTCTCATATTCATCAGTTCTTCAAAATACTCTTTCCATTGTCCTTTCTCTTCCTCATTTGATTCAGCACCTCCCCTTCCTAACTTTCTTGCATTAACATTTCCACTCTTACATCCACCACTTTGCTTTTTGACCTCCCTCCAGTACAATTTATTATTTTCCATAAACTTTTCTCTCAACTTTCTTCCAAAATCTTCCTTTTAGTCATGGACAGAAGTCCATATCAAGGCTGGTTGTTAATTCAGGTAGAGAAAGGATTATGAAAGGGAAAAAGGGAGACAAGGGAAAGCATTTACAGATTTTGTATGAAGTGAGAAACCTGTCTTTTAAAAGGTGCTGGGTCATAGTTATTGAGAAAAACCTGAGAGTTCCTCACCTCTCATGTTCATTTTTCTCGTAGCTATGTGCACAAATACTAATAGTCACCCATCTCTTGCAATCTACTTTAATTTTTACCCTACATCCGTCTGGTGCTCACTTCTGTACACTATTTCACGCACTACTACAACTCCTGCTTCAGCATTAGTGCTACCTCATCCTTTACCCTTGTAGTCCCAACTTACCTTTGACTTTACTCCTGAGACATTTCCGTACCATTCTTCCCCTTTACCCTTGAGGTTTGTTTCACTCAGAGCCAGAACATCCAGGTTTCTTTCCTCAAACATGGAACCTATCTCTCCTTTCTTCTCATCTTGGTTGTATCCACACATATTTTGACACCCTTGCCTAAGGCTAAGCTTTCTCCTTTCTCCATATGGCTCCTTCTTCTGTTCCATCTTTTGTATATTGTAAAATAAGAAAGTGAAGGGTTCCTGCTCCTGCCCTTTGTACTTGCTTTCTACAACATGTGGGGAATATGGAGGTAGAATTCTTTCTTTTCTACCATTTTTGATCCAGTAAAAAACTTTTTCATACTTGATCATCGATTCCTGCATAAGCAAGGTAAGATTAGGAACAGACTAAGAAAGGCTGCATCCACACACATCCATTCTCTTGCCATCATATGTAATGCACCTAAACCATAAACCTCACCTCACTCTTCACAACCAGGCCCCAAAGAACTTGCCATAGTTAACCTTGGATGCTTCACATGGCCTGGTTCAATCCATTGACAACACCACAACCCCATTGTGCCATTGTGCCACATCATGATAATTCACACTATCCTGTGCACACCTTTCATCCTCCTCCATGTTCAGGCCTTGAGTGCTCAAAAGCTGTTTCACTTTGTCCTTTCATCCCCAATTCAGTCTCTCTGTTCTATATGTTCCCTCCAATTCTGATACATATATCCTCATTGTCAGCCTTTTCTCACTCATTTCTCCATATTTCCAAATCATTTCTCCATACCCTCTTCAACTCTCTCAACCACACTCTCTTTACAACCTCACATCTCTTTCCTTCTCTTTCCTTTTCATTATTTACTCAGTCAGACCATCACACCATATATTGTCCTCATACATTTCATTTCCAACACATCCACCCTCCTCTGCACAGCCCTATCTATAGCCCATTCTTTGCATCCATATAATATTGTTGGGACTACTGTTCCTTCAGACATATCATATTTACCCTTCCACATAATGCTCTCTCTTTTAACACATTCTTCTGCACTCCCAGAAACTTCGTCCCCTCCCCCACCCTATGACTCGCATCAGCTTCCATGGGTCCATGTGCTGCCATGTCCACACCCAGATATCTAAAGCACTTCATTTCCTACAGGTTTTCTCCATTCAAACTAACACCCCAATTAACCTCTCCTTCAACAGTGTTAAACTTAATAGCCTTGCTTTTATTCACATTTACCTTCACTTTCCTCCTTTCACACACACTTCCAAACCCAGTCACCAGTTTCTGTACTTTCTGACTTGAATCCACCACCAGTGGTGTATTATCAGCAAACAACAACTGACTCACTTCCTAGGCCTTCTCATCCCCCACAGTCAACATACTCGCCCCTCTCTCCAGGACTCACATCAGTCTCCCTCACCACCCCATCCATATACAAACTGAACAACCATGGTGACATCACTCATCCTTGCAGCAGGCCAGCCTTCACTCTTCTCTCTTCCTACTTGTATATACGCCTTACACCCTTGATAAAAACTTCTCACTGCCTTTAGCAGCTTTCCTACCTTGCCGTATATTCTTAAGACCTTCCACAAGGCATCTCTATAAACCCTATCATATGCTTTCTCAAGGAAAATTATGCCACATACAGTTTCATCTGTTTTTCTAAGTATTTCTCACACACATTCCTTAAAGCAAGCTCTTGATCCACACATCCTATCCCACATCTGAAACCACACTGTTCCTCCCCACTCTGATGCTCAGTACATGCTTTCACCCTCTCAATCAATACCTTCCCATGCAACTACCAGGTATACTCAACAAACTTATACATCTGTAGTTTGAACACTCACCTTTATCCCCCTTGCCTTTATACAATGGCACTCTACATACATTCTGCCAGTCTTCAGGCTCCTCACCATGATTTATACAAACGTTGAAAATCCTTACCAACCAATCAACAACACAGTCATCCCCATTCTTAGTGAATTCACCTGCAGTACCATCCACTTCAGCCACCGTGCCACATTTCATCTCATGTAAGGCATTTACCATCTCTTCTCTCTTCACCAAACCACTCTCCATGACTTTCTCACTTTGCATACCAACCTGACCCAAACACCTTACATCTACCACTCTTATCATCATACATATTCAATTTTCCTTCAAAATGCTCTCTTCATCTCACTTATTTGCTACCTCTTATCACTTTCCCTTTTGCCCCTTTCACAAATGTTCCCATTTATTCTCGTTTATCTCACAGTATTTACCTCCTTCCAAAGAATCGTCTTATTTTCTCTAAAGTTGCTTATACTTACTCTCCTTGACTCATACTTGCCCTCGTTTTCAACCCCTGCACTGTACTTTTGACCTCCTGCCGCTTTCTCTTATACATCCCCCAATCATTGTAACTCCTTCAATGTAAGTACTGCCCAAATGCCTACTTTTTCTCCTTCACTAGCAATTTTACTTCTTCATTCCACCACTCACTACCCTTCCAAATGTGCCTACCCTCCACCATTCACATGCCACATGCATCTCTTGCACATACCAGCACTGCTTTTCTAAATAACCCCTATTTCTCACTCACTTCCCTTGATTCATTTTCTCTCCCCTTTTGCTATTTTGCATCTAATCTTTCCTGATATTTATTCACACAAGTCTCTTCTCCAAGCTCACTTACTTTATCCACTCTTTTCTCACCAACACTGTTTCCTCTTTTTTGAAGATCTTTGCAAATCTTGAGCCTTGCGCCCACAAGATAGTGATGAAACATCCCACTAGCTGCCCCTCTCTAGCACATCAGAATCCAAAAGTCTCTTTTTTACACCTCTTTTGCACGCCTGTCAATCAATATGTAATCCAATAATGCCTGCTGACAATCTCTCTTACATACGTATATTTGTGTGTTTCCCTCTTTTTAAACCATTTATTCCTAATTACCAGTTCTTTTGCTACACATAGCTCCACAAGCTCTTCACCATTTTCATTCATAACACTGAATACCCCCTGCCCCTCAGTTATACTAACCTTCACCTTTAAATCACCCATCACTGATGTTTGGTATTGTGCATAAAAACTGCTGACACTCACTCGGATGCTCACAAAACACTTAACTTTCATGGTTTTTCTTCTCATGGCCAGGTACATAAATACTAATAATCAACCATCTCTCTCCATCCATTTTCATTTTTACCCAAAGCAGTCTAGAATTTACTTCCTTGCAATGTAACACACTCCCACAACTCCTGCTTTAGGAGTAGTGCTACTCCTTCCACAGCTCTTGTCTCTTCATCAATGCCTGACTTTACTCTTAAGACATTTCCAAACTATTCTTCCTTTTTTAACCTTGAGCTTTGTTTCACTTAAACCCAGAAGATCCAGGTTTCCTTCCTTAAGTGTACCACCTATCTCTTCTCTCTTCTCATCTTGGTTACATCCACACATTTAGACTCCCCAGCCTGAACCTTCAAGGAGGATGAGCTCTCCCCTCCTGGCTCTTTCTTTTCCTTCTTTTTTCCTTCTTTTAAAGATTGAAATACAAGGAAGGGGGGGGGGGGTTCAAGGCCACTGCCCCTGCCCCCTTTAGTCACCTTCTATGACATGTTGGGAATATGAAGGTAGAATTCTTTCTCCCTTACCCCAGGGTAATAGAAAAAGTTAAAAAGGTAAAAAATAAAAACAAAAAAGGAATAAAATCTCATGAAATACCCCCTGTCAAGTAAACCAGTGCACTGGTTCTTATGCTTTAATTTAAGTCTCTGGTGGAGGACAGTGCTAATGAGCAAGTACTTTCACACAACTTGTTTTTACAGCATTGCTGTCATATTTATTCATCATTCATCCTCATGTAACTGCATTTCTATTTTATTTATTCATCTTTCATCCTCATCAGCCTGACTTGATGTTTTCACAGCTGTCTTTTTGTCTTTTTCTTTATTAGGAACCAAAGGAACATAAGGAATCAAAGGAATCAAAGATAAAATCAAAAGATATTAAAGAAGAGAAGGAAGATGGTGAGAAGATTAAAGAAGAGGCTGATATTAAAGATGGAGAGAAAACTAAAAAGAAGAAAGAAAAAAAAGAGAAGAAAGAGAAGAAGGATAAGGAGAAGAAAGCTGGACCAGTGCATATAACTGCTAATGGAGAACCAGTTCCTTTAGATGAAACTAAGGAATTGGATAAAACTCATCCTTTATGGGATGAGGTATGTCAAACTTCTAATTGAGTTAAAGTATGGTATTTGTTCTTGGATGTATTATTCATGTTCTGTTTGTTCCATTACCTCATATATCTTTCATGAGTGCTGTTGAATGAATTGGACTTGGTCTGTAAATGTAACACCACAGAAATATATAAAATCTTGTATACATGTTTATTTAACTTTATTGTTTTGTGTCCATTTGTGATTATTTAGAACTAGACTTTGACAGAGTACATGAAGGTAAAATTCTCATTTATGTTTATTTCTGGACCACAGATTAAATAGAAAATCAAAATTATTGTATATTGGCATTATCATCACTGCAGAGAACCTAGTTTTGGTAATCAGCAAATTGCAGACCACAAAGACAAAATTCTGTTTTGCCATAGCCTTCTAATAGCTGGAAGCACCCCAGTAAGTTTTTGTTTCATAATAAGTACCACCTCACTCTTGTCCAGGCTGCAGCAAATGTGTTGTTACCTAATGCTTTTATAGAATGAAGCTGGATATGAACATAGGTTGTAGTTGGAAGGCAGCCACCTACCAGGGAGGTATATTACTGGACAACCCATCTGGATATCGAGAGGGTTAGTGATGGCTTTTTGGTGAGCCAGGACTGTATTGGTTGTCATGTTGCACTCCTCTGACTCGGGTAGCTCTCTTTTCTTTCTACTTCACCCACACGTAGACTGCAGGTGTTCTGTCCACAGACATACAGTGTCAACTTGTCACACATAGTACTTGACTCACACATTCTTCATAACTAGATTTTCCTTTGGTGAGCCCTGTACACTTGCCCTGCCTTTTGACAAAATGGTAGGAGCAATAGATAGAAGTAGTAGGTAGGAGCTTTAGGCAGGAGCATTAGGTAGAATTAGCAGGTTGGAACATTAGGCAGGAGCCTTTAGTAGAAGTAAAGGTTGGAACATTAGGCAGGAGCCTTTAGTATAAGTAAAGGTTGGAACATTAGGTAGACACATTAGGTAGAAGCAGTCAGTAGGAACATTAGGTAAGAGCTGTGGAAACACTGCATTAGCTTTGCCTTCTTCCAGTTGCCTGTTAAGAGTGAGGCACTAAAGGCTAAGTAGGGGCACTGGAGTTCACCAGTTATGGAGACTCTTTTGCCATGACCACCCTCTTGAGGGAGTTCCTGGAGGGAACAGGCATCAGAGATATAAATAGTAGGATAGATAGGTAGATAGATGAATGTAGCCTATTTATAGCTCAACAGTCTTTTATAGTGTGCTGTGTGGAATGCATACATTTGACTAAAAACTGGAAGACTGCAGGCAGACATAAAATGAAAAGGATGGCTGTTACATAACCTTTGCCCTTGTTAGTTTGTCAGGGTAGAAGTTTTGATTCTAGGTCATTGTTCTGACCATGATTCTGATATGAGACAGTAAGGGAACTGAACTACTGCCGGGTTCTGAGTAGTCACTGACTAGCAGTGGCAGTTGTAATGCACCCATTCTTAGGTTGAAACAACTGTCTGTACACCAAGAAAGAGGTTTCATATTATGGTTGACAAGCTACTTGGTAACTGTAAGAAATTTTATCATTTTTCTGTGAATCTGATATGGTTGAGGAATTTAGAATTGCTAAACGTAGTGTAAGGTTTGTTCACAGGTTTACCTTTTCTTTCCTGTTTGTCCTATAAGCTGTCTCTGGGTGTTTTTGAGGTGTAAGGTTTGTTCACAGGTTTCCCTTTTCTTTCCTGTTTGTCCTATAAGCTGTTTCTGGGTGTTTTTGAGGTTAGAATATAACACCCCATCAGATTGCTAGGATAGTCTTAGCTTTGCCCACTCATTGCTCTACATTTATCCATGGTAGTGTCAGCTCTCTCGCTTTGAGCCCAACCTCTACACAGCAGAGAGGACCATGGTGATGACATCACCCACCCAGTCATTCCAAGGGACTTACCTGCCCAGCAGTTCAGAATTCTCTTGGCTTCTTTCAATTCTGTTGATCAGTATCGTCTTATAATTGCATGAGGGTTTGGTGTTGTAAGTATACTTTATTCAGTTTCACAAAATACTATATGTATGTATGTATTTGCTTTAATACATGCATCAAGTGATTATTGTTTCCATTTTCATTGTTTGCCCTAGTATTAGTGTTAATTTTTCTCTCCCAACTACTCATTTTTCCTTGTGTTTTTTCAAGTTCATTTAGAAGTTTTAACTAAATGGTCCCATGGCAGGGGGATTTACACAAGAGGTAGGGACTTAAACAGTGTCACTTTTGGCTGATTTGAGCAACAATTAAGTATCAAGCTGGAGACAAATATCAGCTGGTCAAGTCTTTTGCACATGGTTTTGTCCTGTTGACTTTAGTTGATATTTTGACAGACAAGTAGCTCCAACAACTCAGTCATAGAGGGAGTGGAGTGTCTAATTAATAGAAATTGTTTGCTCACAGAGTCAAGGTCTTGGGAGCAGTTGATGAGCAAAGACCATCCCTCCTAGTTAGAGTAACCAGATTTAGTCATCAGGCTATTATACGCACAGGGACATGAGTTGCTCCTAGTGCTCAAATTCAGGTAAACCCTTTCAGGGCCAGTATTCTTTTGACAGGGGTTGCAGAGAGGAGCTTTTCCCCCAGACACCTTGGATTGTGGTTTCTGAACCCTGTTGTGGTACCTCTCAGTGGTTGATCAAGATTGCCTCAGTTCCTAGTGGCTTTGTTTTGGGGAAACAAGACAAGAACCAAAGTGAAAAGTTGTTTAGGCTCACATGGGGCTGTTATCACTAGTTAACCATTTTCATCGTGATTCAATCATAGGAATTTGTCTCTAGTTAGTTGGTGGTAGTAGGTAGGCAGCCAACAATCAGGGAGGTATGTTACCAGTACTACCTGCCTAGGTATCAGGAGGGTTAGTGACATCTGCTTAGTGAGCCAGCACTTTAGTAGTTGTCAAGTTGCTTTTCTCTGACCCATATAGCTGTCTTTTCCTTCAGCCTCACTAACATGTGGACTATTGGCATTCTGTCCACAGACATATAATCACTCTTTGTCATATGGAACTCTTGACAACACGTAACTCACACAGCTCATTCTTTGTAACTAAATTTCCAGTGCTGAGCACTATGTGCTAGCGCTGCCTTTTGACAAAATGGTAAGAGCATTAAATAGAAGTAGTAGGTAGGAACATTTAGCAGAATTATTAGGTAGAAACATTATGTAGAAGTAGTAGTTAGGAACAATAGATAGAAGTAGCCATTAGGAACATTAGATAGGAGCCTCTGCAAACACTGCACTAGACTTGCCCTCTGCCAGTGGCCTGTTAAAGGTAAGGCACTAAAGGCTAAGAAGCGGCAATGGAGTTCTTTAGTTATGGAGAATCTGTTGCCATAGCCACCCCTCTGAGGGAGTTCCATTTGGAACAGGCATCAGAGATACAGATAGATGGATAGTTTGTCTGTTTATCTCGTGATGTGGCTTTTGTTTTGAGCAGCAACCTCTTAAAGTTGCTACTGGTATATGTGACCTGGAGCTAGTATTGTACCATGAGGATCATGCTGAAGCAAGATAGCTCATGATATGTGAGGCATGATTAGGAGATTTAACAGAAAAGAGAAATATAAGTAATCCATATTTGTAACTGACAACTTTTTGGCTCGATTGATATACTTAAAAGATACCACTTAAACATTTTGGCAAGGCATCACTGGACTCTTATCTGTATTTGGTTATGCTGAAAGTGAAAAATTACCTTTAGTAAGGTTGTATGGTCATCAATAGATGAAAAGGATTAGTCTGTTGAGGAACATGTATGTATCTAGTTACACTGAAAATGAAGTTATCTTTGATGAGGTTGTATCATCACTGATAGACAAAAATGATTAGTCTCGTTAAACTTAGTGCATGTCACTCCAAAGGAGTCTTATCATTTCTTTCAACTAGATCTAGCACATCCCTGAAGTTGGAGGAGTCCTAATGCCATGAAATAATTTTTTTTTTTTTCATAGTTGTTTATCATTTCCTGTGATAGTGAAGTCGTGCCTGGAACAGATGAAGAATGGCCTCATTTCTTATATCCATTCTAGCTTTTTTTCATACCTGATCGCTGTTTCCTGCAGTAACGAGATAGTGCCAGGAACAGATGAAGAAAGGCCACATCCACTCACATCCATTCTCTAGCTGTTATGTGTAATGTGCCAAAACCATAGCTCCCTATCCACAGCCAGACCCCACTGAATTTTCCTTAGTTTACCCCAGATGCTTCACTTGCCTAGGTTCAATCCATTGACAGCACAATGACCCCAGTACACCATATCGTTCCAATTATACTCTATTCCGTGTATGCGTTTCACCCTCCTGCATGTACAGGCCCATATCGCTCCAAATCTTATTCACTCCTCCCTTCCATCTTCAATTTGGTCTTCCCATTCTTGTCAGTGTGTCCTTACTCATTTTCTACATGTGTCCAAACCAATTTAGCACACCCTCTTCTGTTATCTCAACCATATGCTTTTTATTACTGCACAACTCTGTTACCCTTTCATTACTTACTTAAACCACCTCATACCACATGTTGTTCTCAAACATTTAATATCCAACATACCTACCCTCCTCCGCACAGCCGTATCTATAGCCCATGCCTTGCGTCCTTATAATATTATTGGGACCACTGTTCCCTCAAACATACCCATTTTTGCCCTCCCACATAATGCTCTGTCTTTCCAAAAATTCTTCAGCACTTCCAGAACCTTCACTCCAACCAACACCCTGTAGCTCACTTCAGCTTCCATGGTTCCATTCATTGCCATGTCCACTCACAGGTATCTAAAACACTACTTCTTCCAGTTTTCTCCATTCAAACTCACACCCAACTAACCTGTCCCTCAACCCTGCTGAACCTCATAACCTTGCTTTTATTCACATTCATTATCAACTTTCTCCTTTCATACACTCTTCCAAACTCAGTCACCTTTTTTGCAGTTTCTCACTGGAATCTGCTACTAGTGCTGTATCATTAGTAAACAACTACTGACGCACCTCCCAGGCCCTTTAATTCCCCACATACTGCATACTCAACCCTCTCTCTTAGACTCTAGCATTTTCCTCCCTCACCACCTCATCCATTAACAAATTGAACAACCATGGTGACATCACACATCCCTGCAACAGACCAACCTTCACTTGAAACGATTCAATATCCTCTCTTCCTACTCGCATACAAGCCTTACATCCTTGATAAAAACTTCTCACTGCCTCTAGCAGCTTTCCTCTCACACTGTATATTCTTAAAACCTTCCACAAAGTATCTCTATCAACCCTATCATATGCTTGCTTCTCCAGATCCATAAATGCCATGTACAGACCCTGTATTTCTAAGTATATCTCACACATTCTTTAAAGCAAACACCCGATCCACACATCCTCTGTCACTTCTGAAACCCTGAAACCACACTGCAGGAGGCTGAGAGGAAGTTACAGTGGTTGAAAAAGAGGGCATATAAGAGTTGGGATGAACAGTTATCAGTAAACTTCAGGGAGAATGAGATGCTTTGAAAAAACAATGTGAGAAGAACAAGAGCAAATGGGAACATTGGTGAAGGGGGCAAGTGAGGAAGTGGTAACAGCTATTGATGAAGTGAAGAGGAGATGGAGTGAGTATTATGAAGGATTGTTGCATGTGTTTCATGGTAGGGTGGCAGATGTAGGGTGTTTGGGTTGGAGAGGTAAGCAAAGTGAGAGAGTAATGAAAATTGGTTGGTGAAGAGAGAAGAGGTGGTGAAAGTCTTGTGTGAGATGAAATGTGGGGAGATGGCTGAAGTGAATGGTATTGCAGTTGAATTCATTAAGTATAGGGGTGACTATGTTGTTGATTGGTTATTTAGGATTTTCAATGTATATATAGGTCATAGTGAGGTGCCTGAGAATTGGCAGAATGCATGTATAGTACCTTTGCATAAGGGATAAGAAGCAAAGGTTTGTGTTCACATTACAAAGGTATAAATTTGTTGAGCTTACATGATAAGTTGTATGGGAGTGGTAATTAATGAGAGGTTGAAGGTATGTACAGTGGATCAAACTAGGGAGGAGCAGTGTGGTTTCAGGATGTGTGGATCTGAAGTATGTTTTAAAGAGTGTGAGAAATTTGTAGAGAAATAGAAGGATTTGTATGTGGCAGTTGTGGATCTGGAGAGAGCATATGATGTGGAAGGTCTTACTTTTATATTGCGTGGGAGGAAGCTACTAGAAGCAGTTAGAACTTTGTATCAAGAGTGTAAGGGATGTATTCAAGAAGCAAGAGAAGAGAGTGTAAGGTTCTAGGTGAAGGTTGGTCTTTGGTCTGCAGCAGGGGTGTGTGATGTCTCCATGGCTTTTGGATTTGTTTTTGGATGGGATGATGAGGGAGAGAGGGGCTGTTATACATTCTCTAGGGGGTGAGGTGGGCCTGAGAAATGAGTTAGTTCCTTTTTTTGTTAACAAGATGACACAGCACTGGCAGCAGATTCAAGTGAAAATTTCAGAAGTTGGAGACAGAGTCTGGATGAGTATGCAAAGGAAGCTGAGAATCAATGTGAATAAAAGCAAGGTTGTTAGGTTTAGCAGGTCACAGGGACAAATTGGTTAGGTTATGAGCTTGAATGGAGAAAATTTGGAAGAAGTAAAGTGTATTGAATACCTGGAGTGGGCATGACAGCAAATGGAACCAAGGAAGTAAAAGTGAGTCATAGGGTGGGTGAGGGTGAGTGAAGGTTCTGAGAGCATTGAGAAATATATGGAAAGGGAGGTCGTTATCTGGTAGGGCAAAAATGGGTTTGTTTGAATGTACGATAGTGTCAACGACGTTGTATGGATGTGAGGCATGGCCTATAGATAAAGATGTGCTTTGAAAGGTGGATGTATTAGAAATGAAATGTTTGAGGACTGTATGTGGTATGAAGTGGTTTGATTAAGTAAGTGATAAAAGGGCAAAAGAGAGGTATGGCAATAAGGAAAGGGTGATTGAGAGAGCTTAACATTATGTGCTGAAATAGTTTGGACATATGTAGAGAATGAGTAAGGAGAGGTTGACAAAGAGGTTGTATGTGTTGAGAGTGGAGGGGACAAAAAGAAAGAGACCAAATTGGAGATGGAAGGATGGAGTGAACAAGATTATAAGTGATAAAAGCCTGAACATATAGGAGGGTGAAAAGTGTGCATGGGAGAAAGTGAATTGGAGCAATGTGGTATAGAGGGGGCAAAGTTTTGTCACTGGAATGACCCAGGGCATGTGAAGCAGCCAGGGGAAGCCATAGAAAGGTCTGTTTAGCTTAGAGAGATGAAGAGGGTATGTTGAAATGGTTTGGATATATGGAGAGAATGAGTGAGGAGAAATTGACAAAAGAGGATATATGTGTCAGAAGTGGAGAGGACATAGAGAAGTTGGAAGAGGAAACTAGAGATGGAAGGATGAAGCAAAAAAAAGACTTGGTATTGTCAGGGCCTGAACATGCAGGATGGTGAAAGACATGCATAGGAAAGAGTAAAGTGGAGAAATGCTGTATGTATGGGAAAATGTGTTTCTGTTGACTGAACTGGCCAGGGTAAACCATGGAAAGGTCTGTAAGGTCTAGTTGTGGATAGGGGGCCATGGTTTTTGTATATTTCACTTGGTAGCTAAAATGGATGTATACAAAGGGGCCTTTGTGTGTTCCTTGTGCTACCTGACTAATGCAGGAAATGAAAAACAATTATGAAAGAAATGAATTATATCTATACATCTTTTTTTTTTTTATCTTTCATACTTGATTACTGTTTCCTGCATTAGCAAGGTTGCATCAGGAACACACAAAGAAAAACATCATTTATATCCATCCATTCTAGCTATCCTGTGTAATGCATGAAAACCAGAGCCACCTATCCATGACCAGACTCCATAGACCTTTTGATGATTTACCCCAGCTGGTTCAGTCAACTGATAGTATGTCTCCCCCTGTATATCACAGATCTCCACAGGAACCATTAAAATCATAGAGCATAGATGCAACTCCCAGAAAATTACAATTAATCATAGAGATTATTGTCTCCTATATTTTAACCCTAAAAAGAAATATTAGTTGTCAAAGCAAAATCAGCTATACGGGGTTGCACTACCATCCTCACTCAGGAGCATTAAATTGGTGCCTGGAACCATCTTTCATCCTCCATGTTAGGATTGCTGGTCTTACTCTCTGTCTCATCAAAATGAGAATACCACGCTAGTCCTTACTTGCACATACTCAGATCTTGCATATTTTATTCATGTAAGTTTTTTGTCATCTCCTAACTGCACAATCAGTTTTTAATGTAATTATGATAGAACCCAACAAACCTATGGCACCCTAGTCCCTGGTGTCATGTGGTCATAAGAATCTCCAGGTTCCCGTCTGACTTTACTATCAGTGAGAGGAAGGGCTCGGATGGTAGAAGTACCGGGCCCTCCCACAACCCTTCCCTCTCTGTTAGACCTGCCTCTTTTTTTTCATTCATTATACCAACATTCATGGTCTCTCTAGTAAACTTTATTCTGTTGAACACCATCAGTCAAGTACCTCTCCTGATATCTTACTTCTTTCTGAGACCCAATTGTCTAATGATGTTTTTACTTGCTTCTTTCTTATATCCAACTATAATCTCTACATATGATTCCAATTCAGAGGTGGTGTTGGTACTTAACCCAGCATCAACACACCTGTGGCCTGCTTTGAGGACCTTGAGTCCCCAGACTTTGATATCTTCTGACTCAAGGTCTTTCCCCAACTACCACTGTTTTCCTTTGTTTTGCCTGCTGCTCTTCTAAGTCTGCAAATATTGTCTTTCTTCATTTATCTAAACCCCTCCCATGAGGCTGTGATATCCTCTCACCCATAAGCCGAGATCCATAACCTGGGAGTTTTCAGGGTTCACCTTAGGGAATGGTTGAATTCCACCCATACAGATGGTAGGGGGATTGAAGCCCTCATGTTCTTGATTCTCGATGATCTAAACCAAAATATCACCCTTTCTACCCATATTCCTGACCATTGTGCCCACTCTATTAATCCTTCCTCTTCTTCTTCTTCTTCTCCTTCTTCTTCTTCTTCTCCTTCTTCTTCTTCTTCTTCTTCTTCTTCTTCTTCTTCTTCTTCTTCTTCTT
>JAYMFT010421938.1:0-17596 GCA_038088735.1 Panulirus argus
GAAAGAGAGAGAGAGAGAGAGAGAGAGAGAGAGAGAGAGAGAGAGAGAGAGAGAGAGAGAGAGACTTATATATATACACAGAGCACACAGACCCATGGTCCAAGCGAGATGGTCTGGCCTTAACACCACTCAAAAAAAATATAATGCAGTCCTCTTAAAAACAGTACAAAAAAGGATAACAAAATAAAGGTTCTCTCCTCATCCTCCATTCCTCCCGGCAACACGCCAGACGGAAAACAGATAGTAAAGAATGCTTTGAAGGATTAATTAGTATCCCTGAAGGAAATTTTAATGGGAAAGTCATAAAGTAGAATGAACGGGAATATATCATGCATCCAATCACCAACGACATTCATCCCTTCACTTTTTGTTATAAACACAACAGTAGGGATAAACTTGAGCTCCAGCCTCTCGACGTACCATATCTGTATCATTCTTGATGTTGAAGAATGATACAATAATTCTTACCTAATCTCTCAATGAGGGTGACATGGTTTAATCAAAGTTAGCATGTTACCGCAGTGTGGCCGGGGTAAGATCAGTTGTTGAGAAGATAGCATGATTTACTACTACGTTCTGATGATTGATCAAATGAATTATTCAATACCGTAGAGTAACAAGTGATGATAAAGCCTAATTTTGAAGATATTAAAGGTGTTGCTCTGAACAACATTTTCTGGGGGCTTATTCCACGCATCAATAATGTTGGTGGTAAAGAAATATTTAGTTCTGTTCAGATTAACTCGGTGACCCCTAAGCTTCAGTCTAATCATCGATAATGCTAGCACTACCATAAAGAAATGTTCAATTTCGGCGTTGATGAATCCTTTATGTATTTCAAAACATTCTACCAATTTGCCTCGAAGACGCCTCTTGCTTCGGGAGAACAAGTTTAATTCTCGTAGTCTCTCCTCATATGGTTTGTTACGCAAGGAAGGATTCAGTTTAGTTGCTGTCGCTGCGCTAATTCCAATTTAAGAATATCCTTGCTTAAGTGTGTGTGTGTGTGTGGGGGGGGGTCCAAAACTACACTGCATATTCGAAGTGTTCTCTAACTAGACTTAAGTGTTGTGACAATACCATATCCTTGCTTTTGTATGTAAAGTTTCTGTTAATGAATCCAAACATCCTACTGGCTTTCTTGGCAGCTTCGTTACAACTCTGGAAGAATTTGAAGTTGGAGATAGTGACCCCTAGATCCTTCACACTAGAGAGAGAGAGAGAGAGAGAGAGAGAGAGAGAGAGAGAGAGAGAGAGAGAGAATCCTTTAAGATCTTCGCCATGTTTTCATTGTCCTGAACGAAGTCATCGATTTTCGTAATAAATGGAGCGATTGACTGGATAATCACTCACCTGATTCTGATATGACTGAAATTTCTTCGAGTTTCTTTTGCTATTTTCAGCAATATATGCTTCATTTTGACGTTAACTTTGATGTGTAAGTTCCTTAGTCTTTCTAAGCATAATTGCATAACTTTATCATACGGATTATTGTATTGTTTGAGCTTTTTACATTCGACTTGCGTAGACAATAGGCAGTTGTTTATTTCACTGTTCCACCATTTTGGATTACTTTTGGAAAATGAACGTCTGCTCTTCATTGGCTTATATGTTCTGTCTATCGTATTGATTATTTAACTGAAGACTCTCCATCCTATTTTCATATCGTTTTACCTGATAATATCATCCTAGCTTTACCTGTCAAACGTAATGCGAAAATCATTAATACTTTCACAAAAAATATTGGACTTTTTCCAAGATTTTTATGTTGTGTTGAAAATTACCCAGACAGTAAATTTCTGATGAAAATTTGTATCAAACTTTTCTCCAGCTTCAAAATTTCCTACAAGATCCTCATTTGAAGCTAGAATTGAGTCTAATATATTCAGTTTGCTAGTAGGTAGGTTTCTTATCAAATCTTATAAGGGCATAATCAAGCAAGTTTAGGTACAGCTCACTCCCGTAGCTACTGGAAAGGGATGCTTCCAACATAATCGAGTCACGGTCAATATAATTTTCTGCTAACTTGTTATGAAATCTTTTGGCTACCTTTGGTGTCTATGTTGTGTTCCTGTAAACAAGTTCAACTGGATGACTAGGGCTGTATTAATCATTTACGCTCACTTCAACACCACCCGGATCTGTCATTTCCGCAGTGGGCGGGCAGATCAATGATCAGTTTTCTCTTTACTACTTTCTGTCAAATCCCTTCACTGTGTTCCCTTACCAGTATCCCTTCACCATGTCCCCTTCACTTGGATTATCATAATGTATCCTTGATCAGGTTATCATCATCATCTTCTGTCCGTCACCAGTTCTCCTTGTTTTATCCATGTGACCATGACACCCGAGCATAACAATTTGTTATGAAAGAATGTCTAACGCATTTTTCCCTCTTTCAGGTACGGTTGGTTGCCATAACTACGGTGCTCCACAAGGGAAGGTAACACTCGAGACTCAACTGGAGGGCTTTGTCCTGGTGGCCGCCTCGTCATCATGAGTGGCTACCCATTCAGGCTCCGCCCTCCAGGGCTCCCCCTCTACTTGTCTTTTGTTTTGCGTTGTGATTAGTGTGAGAAGCCGCGTCGCCTGACGCTGGAAGATGGCGGAAGAGGGTGCTAGGTGGTCCTAATGCTGTATATGAATATCATCTAAATGTTTGTGCATTCATTACACTTAAAGGAGATATAGCTGAAAGCACTTTCTCTTCACTCTTACACATCCATTACGGGTATCAAAGAATTACGAAATTTTTCTGTGAGTTTGTATTTTAGAATACATAGTAAATGTAAAGTGGGTGATTGTTGTTGAGATATTGAATGCTGACTAAATGCATCTATAGAAAAAAGCACTACCCAAGGACTTGGTAATAAAGATTGGAAGCTGGAAGAAATGAGTACATGTGAAATGATACAATGAATCTTTCCCGTGTTGAAATACCTTATCCTACGGGTTAACATATAAGGGTTAGCATATGCAGAGACTCGCAGAAAACCTTAGAAAATGCCTATTGTTTAATGTAAATCTTTAGGTAAATTGGACCCATATAGATGAAGGTTAAACATATTAGTTCCCACTTTAGCATTTCCTTGCAGATTAAGAAACAACCCCTCAACGCCTATGACCAACATGATACAGTAATGTTCCACATGATTGCAATAAGTAATTTGTAGTGTATGTGTGTGTGTGTGTGTGTGTGTGTGTGTGTGTGTGTGTATGTAATAAATTATAATAATAATAATAATAATAATAATAATAATAATAATAATAATAATAATAATGATAATAATAATAATTAATTGTTTATTGACTAAGAAAGTTATACATTAAATGATTCAATATAAATCATAGTGTCTTGGTTTACAGTAGCTAGTGTAAATTAAAATTGGATTTGTCCCTGAAATTACAAAATCTTAGAAAAATAAAGATAAAAATGATAAACTATCTAAGAACATATAAAACATATTAAGAACAATCGAGTCTCTTTAAAAGAAATATCAGTGCTAAAAATGTCAAAATGCTGTGTATGTGTACGTATACAGAAACAAATTGTTAAAATGAAACATCATGAGGAATTCTGTGTAGTGTTAAGTTTTGGTACAATATATGGGATACTGGAATTCTGATACCGTGTAGTTCTGTATCTAATAGCACGTAGTAATTGTGAGCCTTTCCTTGTGTCCCTGACGTGTATGTCATACAAAGTCTGTGGTAACATGTGTCTCTGAGACCTCGAATTCAGAAGACCCCTTCCAAACCTTAGAGTTAGCTCCTCACGCCTGCTGTATAACGATTCACATCTGAGTAATTCTAAAGCTCTTGCATACCCATTATAGTTACAACCAAGGAATGTTTTGAAGCACCTTTTTTGGATGCGTTCTAATTGATTATGTTGTGTTCGGGTCAAGCCTGGGTGCCACACTAGGGCTGCATATTCTAATGTTGTTCAGATGAACTGTATGCAAAGTGTTAGCATTGCCTCCCTGCCGAAGCCAAAATGACACGCTCTATATAATATAAATATACAGTTGTCTTCTTCCCGAGATAATCTATGTGTTCATTCCAGTTTAATTCATTATTAATACATACACCTAAGAGTTTATATTTGTGCACTATCGGTAGATTGCAATTGTTTAAAGTTAATTGTGGGTACACAATTGGTCTTTTTGATGGACTGATTATTATAACTTAACTCTTTTATGGGTTGGGTGACAAACTGACATGAACAACCTCTCTTGTAAAATTATTCACTGTGTCTTGCATTCTAAATATCATATTGTGTTGAACTTCAACTATTTCGGCTAATGTCATATCATCTACATATTTAACATGAAAAGTGGCGTCTCTGCGGATGCTGCTGATGACTGCCAAGAAAATAATGGGTCCAAGGTGTCTTCCCTGAGGTACCCCACAAGTAATATTATTCCAGCGAGACAGTGTATCATTATAGCGTACGCTGTGTTGACGACCTGTAAGGAAGCTAAATATGAAGTTTAACAGAGAAGGACGACATCCCAACAGCAAAAGTTCACGTATGGCTACCGAGTGATCCACATAATCAAAGGCTTTCTGAAAATCTATTAGGACAATCTGGGCCATTTTATTCTGTTGTTCAATTCCTTTTGATACTGTGTCCAATAAATGTATTAAGTAGTGACAAGTAGAACTTCCTTTTAAATTGCCATACCGTCGGGGATCAAAATTTGGATTCATATCTTCCAAAACCAATTCAGCAAAAAAAAACTCTAACATTTTAACAAAATCAGAGGTGAGGGAAAGAGGTCTAAAATCTCCCAGATGCTATGGTGATCAAGGCACAGAAAGTAGACGTTATGGAGATGAAGGCACAGAAGTTGGACGTTATGAAGACACAGAAGGTAGAGGTTAAGAAGACTGAGAAGGTGGATGTTATGGAGATGAAGACACAGGATGTGGACGTTATGGAGATAAAGGCAGAGAAGGTGGAGTTTAAGAAGACACAGAAGGTGGACGTTATGGAGATAAAGACACAAGATGTGGACGTTATGGAGATGAAGGTACAGAAGATGGACGTTATGGAGATGAAGACACAGAAAGTGGACGTTATGGACACACAAGGTGGGCGTTATGAAGATGAAGGCACAGAAAGTGGACGTTAGGGATATGAAGGCACAGAAGGTGGACCTTATGTAAATGAAGGTACAGAAGGTAGACGTTATGGAGACGAAGGCACAGAAAGTGGAGGTCATGGAGATAAGGGCACAGAAGGTAGAAATGATATAGATGGAGGCACAAAAGGTGGATGTTATGGAGATGAAAGCACAGAAGTTGGACGCTATGGAGACGAAGGCACAGAAAAGGAAGGTTATGGAGATGAAAGCACAGAAGGTGGACGTTATGGAGATTCGGCACAGGATGTGGACGTTATTTAGATGAAGGTACAGGAGGTGGACGTTATGGAGATGAAGACACAGGAGGCGGACGTTATGAAGACACAGAAGATGAAAGTCATTGAGATGAAGGCACAGAAGGTGGACGTTATGGAGATGAAAACACAGGAGTTGGACGTTATGGAGATGAAGGCAAAGGAGATGCAAATTATGAAGACACAGAAGTTGGACGTTATGGAGATGAAGGCACAGAAAGTGGAGGTTATGGAGATGAGGACACAGAAGGTGGACGTTATGGAGATGAAGACACAGGAGGTGGACGTTATTGAGATGAGGGTACAGGAGGTGGACGTTATAGAGATGAAGACACAGAAAGTGGACGTTATGGAGATGAAGACACAGGAGGTGGACGTTATGGAGACGAAGACACAGCAGTTGGACGCTATGGAGATAAAGGCACAGAAGGTGGACGTTATGAAGATGAAGGTACGGATGGACGTTATGGAGATGAAGACAAAAAAAGGTGGACGTTATGGAGATGAAGACACAGGATATGGAAATGAAGCCACAGAAGGTGGACATTATGGAGATGGAAACAGAGGATTTAGACGTTATGGAGATGAAGGCACAGAAGGTGGACGTTATGGAGATGAAGACACAGGAGATGGACGTTATGGAGATGAAGACACAGGAAGTGGGCGTTATGGAGATGAAAGTACAGGAGGTGGACGTTATGGAGATGAAGAAACAGGGGGTGGACGTAATGGAGATGAAAACACAAAAGGTCAACGTAATGGAGATGAAGACACAGGAGGTGGACGTTATGGAGATGAAGGCACAGAGGGTGGAAGTTATGGAGAACAAGACACAGAAGGTGGACGTTATGGAGATGAAGTAACAGGAAGTGGACGTTATGGAGATGAAGGTACAGGATGTGGACGTTTTGGAGATGAAGACACACAGGAGGTGGACGTTATAGAGAAGAAAACACAGGAGGTGGACGCTATGGAAATGAAGACACAGGAGGTGGACGTTATGTATATGAAGGCACAGGAGGTGGACGTTATAGATATGAAGACACAGGAGGTGGACGTTATGGATATGAAGACACAGGAGGTGGACGCTATAGAAATGAAGACACAGGAGGTGGACGTTATGTATATGAAGACACAGGAGGTGAACGTTATGGATATGAAGACACAGGAAGTGGACGTTATGGAGATGAAGACACAGGAGGTGGACGTTATAGAGATGAAGACACAGAAGGTGGACTTTATGGATAAAAGAAAGAGAAGGTGGACGATATGGAAATGAAGCCACAGAAGGTTGTCGTTATGGACATGGAGACACAGGAGTTTGGCGTTATGGAGATGAAGGCACAGAAAGTGGACGTTATGGATATGAAGACACAGGAGGTGGACATTATGGAGATGAAGACACAGAAGATGGACGTTATGGTGATGAAAACAAAAGAGGTGGACGTTATGGAGATGAAGATACAGGAGGTGGACGTAATGGAAATTAAGACACTGAATATGGATGTTATGGAGATGAAGGTACAGGAGGTGGACGTTATGAAGATGAAGCCACAGGAGGCGGACGTTATGGAGATGAAGGAACAGAATGTGGAAGTAATGGAGATGTAGACATTGGAGTTGGATGTTATGGAGATGAAGGCACAGAAAGTGGACGTTATGAAGACGCAGAAGTTGGACGTTATGGAGAAGAAGGCACAGAAAGTGGAGGTTATGGAGATGAAGACACAGAAGTTGGACGTTTTAGAGATGAAGACACAGATGGTGAACGTTATGGAGATGAAGACATAGGATGTGGACGTTATGGACATGAAGGCACAGGATGTGGACGTTATGGAGATGAAGGTACAGGAGGTGGACGTTACTGAGATGAAGAAACAGCGGGTGGACGTTATGGAGATGAAGACACAAAAGGTGGACGTTATGAAGACACAGAAGTTGGAAGTTATGGAGATGAAGGCACAGAATGTGGACGTTATGGAGAAAAGAGCGCACATAAAGTGGAGGTTATGGAGATAAAGAAACCGAACGTGGATGTTATGGAGATGAAGACACAGGAGGTGGACATTATGAAGACACAGAAGATGGACGTTATGGAGATGAAGGCACAGAAGGTGGAGGTTATGGAGATGAAGACACAGAAGTTGGACGTTATGGAGATGAAGGCACAGAAGATGGAGGTTATGAAGATGAAGGTACAGGATGTGGACTTTATAGAGATAAAGGCACAGAAGGTGGACGTTATGGAGATGAAGACACAGAAGTTGGACGTGTTGGAGATGAAGACACAGGAGGTGGACGTTATGGAGATGAAGACAAAATAGGTGGACGATTTGGAGATGACGCCAGAGGCGTTGGACGTTATGGAGATGAAGGTACAGGAAGTGGACGTTATGGAGATGAAGGAACAGAATGTGGACGTTATGGAGATGATGACACAGGAGGTGGACGTTATGGAGATGAAGACACAGGAGGTGGACGTTATGGAGATGAAGGAACAGAATGTGGACGTTATGGAGATGAAGGCAGAGAAGGTGGACGTTATGGAGATGAAGACACAGGAGGTGGACGTTATGGGGATGAAGACACAGGAGGTGGACGTTATGGAGATGAAGGAACAGAATGTGAATGTTATGGAGATGAAGGCAGAGAAGGTGGACGTTATGGAGATGAAGACACAGAAGGTGGACGTTATGGAGATGAAGACACAGGAGGTGGATGTTATGGAGATGAAGACACAGGAGGTGGACGTTATCGAGATGAAGACACAGAAGTTGGACGTTTTGGAGATGACGAAACAGTAGGCTGACGTTATGAAGATGAAGGCACAGAAGGTGGACGTTATGGAGATGAAGATACAGAAGGTGGACGTAATAGGGATAAAGGCACAGAAGGTGGACGTTACGGAAATGAAAACATAGAAAGTGAACGATTTGGAGATGAAGACACAGGAGGTGGACGTTATGGGGATGAAAACACAGGAGATGGACGTCATGGAGATGAAGGTACAGGAGGTGGACGTTGTGGAGATGAAGATACAGAAGGTGGATGTTATGGATATGAAGGCACAGAAGGTGGTTGTTATGGAGGTGAAGACACAGTAGGTGGAGGACGGGCAGTGGTAGTGTAAGGAGTGTAAGGTGTGCAGGGAAGGTAGATTAGATGAAAGTTGGGGAAGAGGTGAAAGATGGGCTGGCGGGTTTCACGGAGGGTGGTAAAAGGGCAAAGGAGGCATAGTGGATTGAGAATGAGCTGGAGATATATACAGGGGGCAGAAAATGAGGAGGAGAGAACTTGGTAAGTCATAGGGAGTGGAAGATGAGGGAGGAGAGGACGCACTCAGGCACAGGTGGTGGAAGATACTGATTGCCTATGAACGCCAATGACGAGACTGCAAAAGTTAGGGACAGCGCATAGCTTTCACTGCAGTGAAATGCAGAGTAAAGAATAACGCGTTACATGTTGTCAAGTGTTGTGTGATAGTTGGAGAGATTGTATTTTGTGGACTGATTGCCATCAACCCGCGTGTGGTGAGGTAGAAAGAAAAGACCGCCATATGGTGCAAGGGGGGAGGGGGAAATTGACAGTAGCTGAAGTACTAACTCAGTGTGTCACCATCAATAACTGTCCCTTTGGGCAAGCGGCGGTATCCAAACGTGGTTGGAGGTATTACCTTCCGAACTCTATGCCTCCCCTTCTTACCGTTTAGGAGAGGAGGGCATAAAAGAGAAAGTGGGCGAAGAAGTATGATGGGGAAAGATAAGAAAGAAGGAAGAGGAGAGATTAAGGAGAAAAAAGGAGGCAAAAGTAAGAGTGGGAGAGAAGTAGTGCAAAGATGGAAAAGTAAGCTAAGTATGTAGAGGGGAAGTGTTGAGGTGAGAGGTAACACACCCTACATCAGCTTTAGTCCCCAGCCTGGGAATAATATACCGAAAGTTTGTAATTTAGACAAAGTTTTACCCCCACCAAAGTATATTTTGCACCAAATTGTAAAAATCTAGAAAGTTTCAGACGGCGCAACATATTGACTCCGTTATAGGGTTTTTCAAAGGTATTGTTTTAGTATCTACAAGATTTCTTTTCTTTTATTTTCAATCTTCGGATTACTAACAAGATTGTTTTAGAGATGTGATATATTAACCTCTTACAGAGTTTACCAGTAGACATTTTCGGTTATTTACAGAGCTTGGAAATCTAACGACTGGTTTGACGTCAAAATTTTTAAACTATGTGCGCTATTTTGCTCATCATTAGTTCCATTTACTTCTATTTACACAGCCTACGAAATCACTCTTAAATAATCTATGTATTAATCACAAAGAAAAAAATACAACAATCCTTGATAGAATGTTTCCGAGGGTGAATTGCTGGTCTGAAATTCTCATCAAGACTAAGATAATGATTTAGTTCCCTTAATGTAATGACCACCAATTCTGATTTCTTAAACGCAGTGACGTAGCCCGTTCAGTATAACAGATTAAGTTTTTGAAAGGGATGCATTAAGTCCAGAATGTTATTCTTTGGTCTTTAATATCATGATTTAGTTTTTACAGTATGATGAGTCTACCACAGTGGTATGATGGTTTTACCGCTATGGTATGATGATTTTCTCACTGTGGTGTTATGCTTTTTCGCTGTGATGTGATCGTTTTGCTATTATGGTGTGATAGCTTTTTCCACTGTTTTGTGATTGGTTTTACCACCTTCATTTGATGATTTAACCACTGTGATATGATGGTTATCCACTGTGGTATGATAGCTTTACAACTATGGTATGATAATTCTATCAGTGTGGAGTGATCGTTTTACTACTGTTGTGTGATGATCTTACTACTGTGGTGTGATGGTTTTACTACTGTGGTGTGATGGTTTTACTACTGTGGTGTGATAATTCTACCGCTGTGGTGTGATGGTTTTATCACTGTGATTTAGTGGTTGTACCACTGTGGGGTGATACCCTTAAACGCGTAGTGTGATGGATTTACCATTGTGGTGTTATCATTTTGCTCTGTGTATGAACATTTTATTACTGTGGTGAGATGGCTCAGGCACTATGGTGTGATAGTTTTCTGCTGCGATGTGATGTTTTTTACCGCTGTCGTGTAATACTTTTACCACTGTGGTGTGATAGTTTCACCACTGTGGTGTGATGGTTTTACCACTGCGCTGTGATGGTTTTGCTACTGTGGTGTGATGGTATTGCGACTGTGGTCAGATGATTTTATTTCTGGGTATGATAGTTTTACCACTGAAATGCGATGGTTTTCCTATTTTGGTTATATGGTCTTACCACTGAAGTGTGTTGTTTTTATCTCTTTGTTGTGATGATTTTACCATTGTGATATGATGGTTTAATCACTGTTAGGTGATAATTTTTACTACTGTAGCGTTATAGTTTTATCAGTGTGGTGTGAAAGTTTTTACCAGTGTGGTGTGATAATTCTACCACTGTGATGTGATGGTTTTACCACTGTGGTGTGATAACATTACCACTGTGGTGTGATAACATTACCAATGTGGTGTGATAACATTACCAATGTGGCATGATGGTACTACCACTGTTGATATAATTTTACCACTGTGGTGTGATGGTATTACCATTGTTGATATAATTTTACCACTGTGGTGTGATGGTTTTTCCAATGTGGTGTGATGTTTTTACCTATATGGTGTAATGGTTTTATCAATGTTATATGATGATTTCACCACTGTGGCGTGATGGCTTTTCCACTGTGGTATTATGGCTCTACCAATGTGGTCTAAGTGTTTTACCATAATGGTGTAAAGGTTTTACCACTGTATTGTAATGGTTTTACTACTGCGGTCAGATGGTTTGACTATTTTGGTCTGAATGTTTGCCTCTGTGGTGTGATTGTTTTACGACTGTGGTGTAATATTTTTACCACAGTTGTGTGACAATTTCACAACTGTCGTGCGGTGATTTTACCACTTTCGTGTGATGGTTTCTTCCACCGTTGTTTGATGATTTTGCTTCTGTGGTATGATGGTTTTACCACTGTGGTGTCATGATTTTACCACTGTGGAGTTATGATTTTACCACTGTGTTGATATGATTTTATCAATGTGATGTGATGATTTTTCCTCTGTGGTATGGTGGTTTTACCTCTGTGGTGGGATAATTTTACCACTCTGGTCTGCTGGTTTTAATGCTGTTGTGTGATGATTTCACTACTGTTGTGTCATGACTCTAACACTGTAGTCTGATGGTTCTAACACTGTGTTCTAACAGTTTTACTTCTGTAGTATGATGGTTTCACCACTGTTCTGTGATGGTTTTTACCAATGTGGTGCGATCTTTTTACCTCAGTGTTGTGACAGTTTAACCACTGAAGTTTGGCGGTTTTACCACTGTTGTGTGATTATTTTACCACTGTGGTGTGATGGTTTTATCACTGTAGTGTGACGGCTTATCCACGGTGTTGTGATGGTTCAACCAATGTGATCTAACGGTTTTAACTCTCCGTTGTGATGGTTTTTACCACTGTGTGTTTTATTGTTTTTCCACTGCGGTCTGATGGTTCCATATCTGTGATTTGATGATTTTTCAATTGTCTTGTGACGATTTTATCTCTGTGGTGTAATGGTTTTACCACTGTGGTGTGATAGTTTTACCACTGTGGTGTGATAATTCTAAAACTGCGGTGGAATGGTTTCACTACTGTAGTGGGATGGTTTTACCACTCTGGTTTGATGGTTTTATTACTGTGGTTTGATCGTTTTATCACTGTGGTAATAATTGTTTTTCTACTATTGTGTGATGGTTTTACCGCTCTGGTGTGACAATTCTAAAACTGTGGTGCGATGATTTTACCACTGTGGTGTCTTGGTATAACCATATTTGGTTTGATAATTCTACCTCTCTGGTGATATGGTTTTATTGCTGCGGTGTTATGGTTGTGTTATTGTGGTGCGATTTTTTGCCTCTTTGGTTTGGTGGTTTTACCAATGTGGTGTTATGGTTTTACGACTCTGAGGTAAAGCTTTTACCTCGGTGTTGCGATGGTTTTATCGCTGTGGTGTGATGGCTTTTTTTCCACAGTTGTGTGATAGTTTTACTACTGTCATGTGATAATTCTAAAATTGTGGTATGATAATTTTACTAATGCTGTGATGGTTTTGCCAATAAGATGCGATAGTTTTACCACTATGGGTGTATGATTTTTTCTACCTTGGTGTGACGATTTTAACACTGTCATGTGACGGCTTTTCTAGTGTGGTAATATCGTTTTATCACAGTTGTGTGACAATTTTACGACTGTTGTCTGATGGTTTTTACCTTTAGGGTGTGATGGTTTTATCACTGTTGTGTGATGGTTTTACCACTGTGGTGTTATGGTTCTACCAATGAGGTGTGATGGTTTCTCCACTGTGGTGTGATGATTTTATGACTGTGGTGTGATCATCTGACTTTCTAGCATGACGGTTTGACTCTTTTATATGGAGAGAGACGTCAGTAAGAACTGACGTCTTTACTATAATGACTTGCCCTTCCTTTTGTCAACACTGACTCCCTAGTCATCAGAGTAAAGCACTCGAGTGAACCCTCATGATCCTCCCAATCAGATGTCCAGATTTGGCGTTTTAAGTGTGATGATTGGACTCCTTTAGTTTAATGAACTAACTCATGTACTGTGATGACTGGATCCTTAATGTATCATGACATTTTACCTTTAAGCACCTGATCCGTTGAGTTTCAAGATTTAACCCTAGTAGCACGATAGACCGGTTTGGATGTTAATCCGAGACCCTAGTGTGTGATGATCCCTTGAGCAGAGCTGTGAGATCCTCCTGAGTGTGATGAGTTAGCCCCTTGGGATGAATTAGTCATTCTTTATCATGGTGATTTAATCCATCGTTTCAAGGACACGAAGAATGGAGTTCGCATTAGCTCCATCTTCTGTTACTTTTAGCAAGTTCCCTGGGGCAGTTAACGGGACATTTTATGATTATAAAAGTGGCACTGGAGATAAGTAAATCTACCGCTTTCTGAGGGAAGGCAGTACAACGATCGTAATGACCCATATCCACAGTGATGGCAAGGGACGTGTACAATTAACACTACATTAAAATTCAAAGATGAAAGAGATTCTTTTCTACAGTGAATTTAAGAAACATGCACTTTATAAATGCATAAGATTTTCACAGTTTAAAGGTGATTTTCGTGTATAGTGTATGTGTGAGAAGCGTTATAGTGTATACAGTAGGACACCCCAGCATTATACCACATTGCCAGAGTTCTCGTCCACTGTGTTAACATTCTCACATGCCCGTGTTGCATTCTCACACTCCACGATGTTAAGCTCTCACACTCTCCTCCGTGTTACGCTGTCACACACTCCTCTGCGTTACACTGTCTCACGCTCCTCCTCGTTACGCTGTCACACACTCCTCCGCGTTACGCTGTCACACTCTCCTCCGCGTTACACTCTCACACTCTTCTCCATGTTACGCTCTCACACACTTCTCCGTGTTACGCTCTCACACTCTCATCCATGTTACTCTCTCACACACAACTCTGTGTTACGCTCTTACACACTCTTCCGCGTTACGTTCTCATAAATTCTTCTGTGTAACGCTCTCACATATTTCTCCTTGTTACGCTCTCAGACAATCTTCTGTGTTAAATTCTCAAACACTCCTCTGCGTTACGCTCTCACGCTCTCCTCCGTGTTACGCTCTCAGACACATCCCCATATTCCACTCTCATACACTCATCTGCGTTACTCTCTTACACACTATTCCATGCTACGCTTTCACACACTCGTTTGTGTAACATCCTCACTCATTCCTCAGAGTTACGCTTTCACACAATGTTACGCTGTCACATATATCTCAGAGTTACGCTCTCACGCACTCCGTATTACGCCATCACACACTCCTCCGTGTTACGCCATCACAAACTCCTCCGTGTTACGCTTTCACACACTACTCCATGTTACGCTCTCACATACTCCTCCGTGTAAAGCTCTCACACATTCCTCCGTGTTATGCTCATTCAAACATTCCCGTGTTACGCTCTCACACACTCCTCCGTGTTACGCTCTCACAAACTCCTTCGTGTTCTGCTCTCACACTCCGTGTTCAGCTCTCACACACTCGGTGTTATACTCTCACACACTCCTCAGTGTTACACTCTTACACACTCATCCGTTTTATGCTCTCACACACTCCTCTGTGTTATACTCTCAAACACTCCGCAGTGTTATGCTCTCACACATTCTTCCATGTTATGCACTCACACGCCCCTCTGTGTTAAGATCTTAAACACTCCTCTGTGTTATGCTCTCATTTACTCCAGGTGCTACACTCTCACACACTCCACCGTGTTAAGCTCTTACACACTCCCTCGTGTTATGCTCTCACACGCTCCTCTGTGTTATGATCTCACACTCTTCTCTGTGTTCTGCTCTCATATACTCCTGTGCTACACTCTCACGCAATCCACCGTGTTGCACTCTCACACACTCTCTTGAGTTATGCTCTCATACACTCCTCTGTGTTACAGTCACACAGTCCTCCATGTTACGCTCTCACACACTCCTCCGTGTAACGCTATCACACACTCCTCTGTGTTATGCTCTCAAACACTCCTGTGTTACACCTTCACACACTCCTCCGTATTATGCTCTCACACATCCGTCTGTGTTATGCTTTCACAAACTCCCCCGTGTTACGCTCTAACACACTTCCACGTGTTACGCTCTCATACACGCCTCTGTGTTATGCTCTCACACACTGCCCCGTGTTACGCTCTCACAAATTATTCCGTGTTACGTTCTCACACTTCTCACCGTGTTATGCTCTCACACACTTTTCCGTGTTATATTCTCACTCACTCCTCTATGTTATATTCTCACATACTCCTCCGTGTTATGCTTTCACACGCTCCTCTGTGTTATGCTCTCACATACTCCTGTGCTAAACTCCCACACACGCCACTGTGTAACGCTCTCACACACTCTTCCGTGTTATGTTCTCATACAGTCCTCCGTGTTGTGCTCTTACACACTTTTCCATCTTATGCTCTTACATACTCTTCCGTGTAATGCTCTCACACATTCCTCCATGTTACGCTCATACACACACCTTGTGTTACACTCTCACACACTCCTCCGTGTTACGGTCTCACTCACCCAGCGTTATGCTCTCACACACTCCTTCGTGCTATGCTCTCACAATTTCTCTTGTGTTATGATCCCGCACACTACTCTGTGTTATGCTCTCACATACTTCTGTGCTAAAATCTCACACAATCCTTCGTGTTACACTCTCACACACTCTCCCGATTTATGCTCTAACACATTCCTCCGTGTTACGCTGTCACACACTCCTCTGTGTTATGCTCACACACTCCTCCGTGTTACGCTTTCACACACTCCTCTGTGTTATGCTCACACACTCCGTGTTACGCTCTCACACACTCCCCTGTGTTATACTTCCACACATTCCTCCATGTTACGCTTTCACATAATCCTCCATGTTATGCACTCAAACACTCCTCCGTGTTATGCTCTCACACATATCGCTGCGTTATACTCTCACACACTCCTCCGTGTTAGGTTAGGTTAGGTTATACTATGCTCTTACAAACTCTTCCGTGTCATACTCTTTCACACTCTTCCGTGTTATGTTTTCAAACTCACCTCCCTGTTATGCTCTTACACTCTCCTCCGTGTTACACTCTCACACAATCATCCATGTTATGATCTCACACTCTCTTCCATGTTATGCTCTCACAATCTTCTCCGTGTTATGCCCTCACACTCTCCTCCGTGTTATGCTCCCACACTTTCCTCTGTGTTATACTCTCACACACTCCACCGTGTTATGCTCTCACACTCTCTTCAGTTTTATGCTCTCACATTTACCTCCGTGTTATGCTATCACACACTTCTCCGTGTTATGCTCTCACACTCTCCTCCGTGTTCTCATCTCACAGTCTATTCCGTGTTATGCTGTCACTCTTTCCTCTGGGTTATACTCGCACACTCTCCTCCGTGTTATACTCTCACGCTCTTCTCCGTGTTATGCTTTAACACTCTCCTCTGTGTTATGATCTCACACACTCCTCCGCGTTATTTTCTCACGATCTCCTCCGTGATATGTTCTGAAACTCTTTCCCACATTATGCTCACAAACACTCCACCGTATTATGCCATCACATTCTCCCGCGTGTTATGCTCTCACACTCTCCTCGGTGTTATGCTCTGAAACTTCCGTGTTATGCTCTCCCATACTCCTCCGTGTCATGCTCTCACACTCTCTTCCGTGTTATGCTCCCACACTTTCCTCCGTGTTATGCTTTCTCACACTCCTCTGTGTTATGTTCTCACACATTCCTTTGTGTTTTGCTCTCAAACACTCCTTCGTGTTATGCCATCACACTCTCTTCCGTGTTACGCTCTCACTCTCTTCTCAGTGTTATGCTCTCACACTTTCCTCCGAGTTATGCTCTCACACAGTCCTTTGTGTTATGCTCTCACACACTCCTTCGCGTTATGCCCTCACACTGTCCTCTATGTTATGCTCTCACTATCTCCGTGTTATTCTCTCACACACTCATTCGTGTTATGCTCTCACACTCTCTTCCGAGTTATGCTTTCACGTTTTCGTCCGTGTTATGCTCTCACACTCTCCTCCTTTATATTCTCGCACACAATTCTCCGTGTTATGCTCTCACACTCTCCTCCGTGTAATGATCTCACACGCTCCTTCGTGTTATTCTCTCACACTCTCCTCTGTGTAATGCTTTCACACTTTCCTTCGTGATAATCTCTCACACACTCCTCCGTGTTATGCTCTCACTTTCATCCGTGTTATGATCTCACACTCACCTCCCTGTTATACTCTCACACTCTCCTCCGTTTTAATCTCTCACACACTTCTCCGTATTATGCTATCACACTCTCCTCCGTGTTATGCTCTCACACACTCCTCCGTGTTATGCTCTCACACCCTCTTCCGTGTTATGCTCTCACATTTTCCTCCATGTTACGCTCTCACACTTTCCTCCGAGTTATGCTCTCACCCTCTCCTCCGAGTTATGCTCTCACACTCTCCTCCGTGATATGCTCTCACACTCTTCTCCGTGTGATGCCCTCACAATTTCCTCCGTTTTAATCTCTCACACACTTCTCCGTATTATGCTATCACACTCTCCTCCGTGTTATG
>JAYMFT010421949.1:0-17595 GCA_038088735.1 Panulirus argus
ATATATATATATATATATATATATACTTGCAATGAAATAACCCTGAAGAACATATTGCTTAATTTCTTAAGCAAGAAGACTAAACTCCCTGAATACGAAGGCTGACATCGTATTCAGAGTTCGTCATCGTCATCAAGAGGTTACGTCGTCGTAGTCAATGACTCAAAACCGTTATATCGTTTTCCTGAAGGCGTCAAGTGTCACATTCACAGTACTCCTACCGACTCTGAAACTGCAATGTTTTGATCAAGTCTCTCTTTACTCTTTTGTCCTTCACGGTGGGCAACTTAATAGCTCGTACCATTTACCCGTAACTGATTTTTATTAATCAAGGTACCATCTAAGCTGTCCCGCTCTGTATCTTCTTTGAGTCTTTACTTTCTTTGAAAGCCGTCAGAAAAGCTAAGATAATCCAGTCTAAGTCCAACAGAAGTTGTAAATAGCCTACTGAACATTTGTCTCAACAAAATTTTAATACGAGTATCAACCTGCAGACACCTCGCTTCCTTAACAATACTTCTGACGTGGTGTCCTAGCGATAGGCTGGGCACATTGTCGCCCCGTAAGTGTATGTTGGCAAGAAAATGAACTTCTGGAGGGCCATGAGGAATGGAACCACATAATGGTTATCCTGTACTGACGACCTACCTTCCCAGTGCTCTCCGGAAGAAAAAAAAAGTATTTTTCAATTACCGTATATATATACACTCGTCTATATTTCTACCTCGTATATAGATAGACTCTATTTTTGGTCAAGAAATCATTAATTTATTATATGCCTCGTGTATAGGTCGACCCAAAGTTTTTGAAGGTAATTGAACAACAAATTAGGGAAATAAAGCACCATATTCTATGGCATATAAAACTCATCCAGAAAATCCTACTAAAAAATACTATTTCCTGTACATTTAGGTTAGCTTAGGTTATGTAAAGTCTTTTGTTTTCATGTAATTTTTCTTTTTTTTTTTACAGCGAAATGCATCACGTTTCACCAAAACTACTATTCATTGCTGAGAATATAATCATTCAGGCACAGTTAAAGTAAAATAAACTTGTGATGTAACACTTTCAACTGAAAACAATTCGAAAAACACGTACCGTCTACCTGATACAGCAGAGCCCTGTTCGCGGAGGCTTTGCCTTTGCATCGGCCCTTCCTAAGCAGCCTTTAATATTACCTTACGTTAAAATTGTGTGTATACTCTTATTTTTTGCTTTTTATTCCAGAAATATGACAATTTTGTATAAAACACAATGTCATGGTACTTTTAATTTACAAGTATTCACTCTTAAAAACACATACGGCACCAAACAAATAGACACTTTTATAAATTTGATTATTTGCAGGATGCCTGTAGAACCAGTGTTTCAAGTCTTTTTTTTTTTACATTTTTGGTCTCCATTTTTTTTTTGTGGGGTTTGCACAATATTTCCTGCTACAGTAAACTGTTTTACCCACAGTATTGTGAAACAATTTGGGAAAAGAAATACTTGGCGACTTAAAATTTTATACGGAAAACCTAAAAACTGGCAACTGTGTGCATGTGACCTGACTCGCATCATCACAAGTGACCTAACTGTAACGGCAATCTAAAATTGTCTTGTTACAGTGTAGACGTGCTTGACCCATATTCCCTTCAGCATGGATTTAAGAAGAGAAATTCACAGCAAAGTTCAAGCTCCGAGTAATTGAATATGCAGAACAGGCTAACAACTGTGCAGCAGCAAAGGGAAATACAAGATATCCGACAAAAATATTAGACTGGTGAAAGCTCTCTGCATAACTAAAGCACATGCCGAAAGACAAATGTGTTAATAGAGGAAAGTGTAACTAGTGGCCACAGTTGGAAAATGAAGTGGCAAAGGATGTCAGTGAAAACCGGCAGAATGGATATGGTGTTTCCCAAGGATCATTTCGAATCTTTGCCTTGAAACTGGCAAAGGAAATTAGGTATCAAAGATTTTAAGGCGAGCCATGGTTGGTTCACAGATATCCTTCCTTGCCACCTATGCTACTTGATTAACTTCTAAAGGAAAGCCTAGCCCTAACTACGGCGGCGTGCTTTGGACAGTACCACCACTGGTCTTCCGCGTTTTTCATTTTAATATCTTGGCTAATTTTCAACATCTGCTTGTGTATATACAGACTCTCATATCATCATCAAATGTACCTACACCGACAGCTAACCTTTTCGTCTAAACTGAAAATAACAAAGATATACTATTTGTTTATTTGAAACTGGTGCTCGTGAAAGAGCTACAATAGAACCTGAAGAGGGTTACACGAATGGACAGTGTGGGGCATTTGGAGGAAGGAGGGAGGTGCTACAACTCGAACCCACATAAGGTCCGAGTTGATGCTGTGTAAACAAGAAGAATGCCGCAGGGCTGGTCACTGACCTACAGGCCAGAATGGGTCCAAGATAGTCCCTTATTTACCATCTGCCGTCTAAACCAACACACACTTATTGAAATACCGTGATATATAATTCATTGTAACAAAAATGTTGAACACTTACATGATCATTGGTTTAAACAAATGCAAACACGTTATGCTAAACACCATTCAAGACAAAAAATCAAAACAGCATCGCATTAACATAGCACAGAGAAAATGAGTCAGCATGGATCTGAACACGATCAAAGAGCTTGTCCCTCTACCTTTATTGTTACATTTACATACACATGATCGTTTCGTAATCCCCTCAACACGACGGTAAGACCTTTGGGTACGTTGACTTGGCCATCATACCCAAGGGTTGTATCGTCTTCCTCAATAGCTTCGAGCCGGCTTACTATCCATCAGCTAAAATCGCCCTGCCATCCTCAACTGTTCTCTAAAAGTGGGTCTCCGGTAACAGGTTATAGACGATATCGAGGCCCAAGTCCCAAACACAGATTCCTGCAGCTTATTCCCTGCTAGATAAATTCTCATCCATGGCCTTTTTTTTATGGCTTCTTAACATATCATGCATCATACCTAAACTTCCAACGTCTGATATGAAAGGTAATGTGTTATTAATAAAGAATTTGGTAAATTCCTCAAGTTATTCATTTACAAGTAATTGTACATCTATTTATATCATAATTCTTTTCATGAATACCAGCTTTAAAAAGAAGGACATATTTAAGTACATGTGGGTGAGTAAGATTAATGGTAAGCGGGTATTACTGTATTGTCTTAATTTGCAGGCGTGCTAAAGAAAGACTTCAGGATGTAAATGTGGAGAGGGGACAGCTGCCGGGATGTCTGATCGCTTCTGGTGAAGGCGAGGGTGAAGGTTTGTAAAGGATTTAGGAAATTATGAAATGGCATGGGTGGAAAAAAAGGATGGTGAAAGTGAATGAGCTTGGGATAGCAGGTTTGTGTGAGGAAATTCCTGGAGGGATGAGGTGAAGGGTGGCAGAAGGAGACATCCCACAAAACCAAGGGAGTGGGTGAGGAATTTAAAATTGTATACAACAATATAATGTATATAATATTTACGCGAGGATTGGCTGTTATGATCCCTCTTCCTCCTCTCGAACAGCTAAGCTGTGGGATCGTCCTTCTTTTGCCTTTCCCTCTTCATATAACCAAACTTTTTTTCCTTTAAGAGTCAGGTCCACGAACACTCGCGGAGCCCTGACCAATTTATACATTCTTTTTCTTTTACTTTTTTCTTTCGCCCGAGATGCCCTCGATTGGGCCATGTTACTTGCCCGTGATACGCCGGTCACTCAGTCATACACACACACACAAAAAAAAAAAGTATCTCGAGAAGCAGTGTTTACACGCGTGAGAAGTGTGTGGTATGCGGAAGGAGCAATGTTGGTAGGTGAGATGAGGAGACCAAGACGTTTGTGAAAGAGAAAAGCGAGGTGCATGGGCGGTGCCCGTAAGGAAAGAGTGCGAAGAATTGGGAGATTCACAAGAGGAAGCGGCAGGAGGTCAAAAGTAGGGACGGAGGGAGGCAGAGTACCAGCTACCTACCCACAAGTACTTACGAGATTTAGCCTGAATGGCACAACTACGCGTAGGGCTCACCACATGCCTTGTTTGCTTTAATTTTACAGTTTCCCTCCACCGCCGACACTTCTGAATAATCATCAGTTCGAGGTTCATTAAGTAATGACTTTAGCCATAAGTTGAATCTTTAAACGTTTCAGTAATGTCTCCAAACCTATTCTTTTTTTTTTCCTCCTAGGTACTGCAGTAAATAATCTTTTTATCTTTTTAGATGAAACATTCATAAATGTTCGTGTCATCTCTAAAAATGTTTCCAGGGACTGCTTCCAATCTGATCCTTCTGTATCTTCCACACAGGAATGCATTCAGATTTGATACTTTATTCCTTATGCGTTAATATTTGCTGTGGTGCATATATCATTTCCCATGTCTCTCTTCACCTGTCTAAACAGCAGCGTTCAAGTTCAGCTTCTCGTTCATATCCTTCGGACCATCACTTTGCTCGTGAGGTGTTCCTTTTTTTCTTGTTTTCTTTACATCCATCTTGAAAGTTTAACTGGTGATCATACAACAAGAGCATTCTATTCTGCTTCTTATAAATACGGTGAAAATTTTATCATTATCTTTGTCTCGTGGTGAAAGTTCTCATTATCATTCCGATCACTATTTGACTTGAAAGCATTTACCTTATCAATGTGCTCTCTGAGTTTTAGCTCTTTTACGGTAACTCCCAAATCCTTGACATTTTCTTCGCTTTCCATTTCTATCCAAGCATGACTTTTGCAGGAACCTGCCGTGATATTGTTAATCGTTCCATGACTTACTTGTTCAACTTTCTTGTTACGTTCAACTGGGATCTCTCCCGGCCATTTCTATACAAAAGCAACTCGTGTCATTTTTCTTGGACATCGTTACCCACTGTTCTACTTCCTCTTGTGTTATGTTCATAACACCTGATTATACACACCTTACATTCCTACCTTATGTATGAAATCATCATTACAAAGAATTTTGACGATAATTACGTTCCCAACATAACGATTTCTTCGTCAGACATAGTTCTATTCGCAACCACTGAATTTTTTAAAAACTTCAATCCACAGACCTCACCACTGTCTCGATAACACTCCCTAGTTTACTTTGTCAAATGATTTTGCAAAAATCTAGAGAAATTGGTTTCCATTCTCTTACCCTGTAATAAAGTTTCATGTTATTATAGTGAATATGACGGTGTGTTTGTGTACTTCTACTTGGTACAAATACGTGTTGGCCTTAGTTCAGAGATCTGTTGCTAACAAGATGCTCCATAATTTGTGTGTTTCCCAATCTTATTATGTACGATATCAGGATGACTGGTATAGATTATTTTGACATTAATTTGGATCACCCCACTGTGTTATTTATGCCATTTTGTGTGTGCTATAATGGACCGGTCTATACTCTGCCTCAGAAACATCATGAGAGGTTTTGCTATTTAAATCACAGTCTTCTTAGAAATATAGATGCAGCTCCTTCAGTTCCGGGTTCCGACCAATCCTTTCTACTATTTTCCTTGCTGATACATCCGTAAGGCCATGCCCGTCAGAATCATAGAATTTTTCAACTATGTCTTTTATTTGTTGTGTTTAATACAGACATACAGGTGATTAGTATTTGCCAGGGAGAGAGAGAGAGAGAGAGTCGAGGGTACCGTGGGGTAAACGTGTATGTAAATATGGTGAGAGTTGGATGGCGGGTGGTCTACCAGTAACGTTAGAAGGACAGTGTTGTGGCTGACCCGAGTGTTTCCTGTCCACAGGCAGCCAAGCGGCGCCCAGGGAAGAGACGGAGGCGCCGGCAGCAGCAACTCCACTCCGGCCAGAGCCTCGCGCTGCCATCCTCCTGCCACCCACCAGAGAGGCGTAAGTCACCACCACTCACTTCACTAACTTCTAACCTGCCCACCTACACTGTTCTCACCTGACGGTTTTATATTTTGAGATAAAATCAGTTAGCATTTCACAGGGGTCAGTATGTATCTGAAGGAACGAGAAACATCCACTTTGGATCGGAAATAAGCATGAAGGTACTGAAGCTTATGTTAAGAGTCTCATAAAACCAGTACAGCGTAGCATTAATGGTAGTCATGTTATTATGTGCATTCTTGTGCATCCGCCCCTGTATAGCCCTGCTGCATGTTGTACGGAAAGTGGTCTTGTTTTGCTACGCGCGCGCAAGCACACACGCACACACACACACACACACACACACACCTGAACCAGACAGACTTTCATTACAAAATCATAGGTACAATCAAGATGGCGCGGAAGGCAGCAATGAGAGCCGAAAGTATCAATAATGGAGGGTTTTAATCATAGGGGGATCGACTTGGATAAGAAAGACACACACCATAACTCTCGGATATCATCTGTACTCACAATTACCTGGAAGTAGAAAACGGGGTAAGCTGCCTTACTTGGGATAAGTGATCATGTGGTGTATGGAAGTGTCGGGATCAGTAAAGAATTCACAGACAAAGATGAGGTACAAAACCAGTGACTATGTACTGGAAAAGAAATTTGACGAGATAGACTGACATAGGGAATTCCCCCAGAAGAATATGGTACACAGTTTTACAGGAGGTTCTGAGACTACAAAGGAGGAGTCAATACCACAAGTACCTGTCGAAGGTAGAAGAGTGAGGACACAAGTCTTCAGTGATGTGGTTTAATACATTCACAAGCAAGGAAGGAGAAACTGAATTATAAAGAGGTCAAAGACGTTACAACAGCCTGGATGACTTCGAGGTGGGATATGTATCAATGGAATAAGTAAATACAGTAACGTAAGGAGGGACAAGCAGAAAACGTGAATGGAACAAAAGAGACAAGACTAAGGACAAATCGAAGATGTTTCAAGAATTTATTTGAAGATATTTCACTTAAGGAACACAATCAGACTGAAGACCTTAGACAGAAGAGATGCAGAAAAGGAGGAAATATCTCTGGAGCCGAATGCTAATTTTCATGTTCTCTCAGTGATGGATACAAGACTGTACTTCCTGTGCTGGGGAGATGTAAACGGGAAATGTGGAAACGTTTCCTAAGCATAAGTTGTAAATCAAAGGATCTTCATCGATGTAAAGCAACTGTTCCTGACGAAATCTCTCCCTATGAACTCAATTAAAAGGGGACGCATGATGCACCAAGCGAGTTGTTCAGAAAGTCTGTGACAAGGAGATCACTTCCAGAGAGTGTCCTACTTTGTCTTTAAGAAAGGAGGTATGGAAACTACAGGCCAACATCTCCGACGAAGACTGTCTATGAAACGCTGAATAAGATTATCAAGAAACATGCAAATGAATAATTACAGAGAAGACAAGTGGGGAAACGCAGAAGACCAACATGTCATGCATGATGAATCTCCTGTACTCCTACGACACAGTGGACACTGACCTAGACCAAGTAGGTGAGCGGGAAGACTGGTTGGACCACTAGAAAGCAATGAACAATAGCCACCGCAAGAGGCTGATAATCAAAGAATGAAGCAACAAATAGGTACATGAGGGGCAACTCCTTCAATCAGTCGAAAATTACCTCAGTGGAAGAAAGTGACAGATGCAAGTCGGAAAGGCTGTGTCCCAGGGTCACTTCTGTCCGAGGAGGCTGCCGAATTGAGACGAAAACAGGCTTCTGTTGCGGTCAGATACAAGGGTGATGAAGTTCAACCTCCCGAGATTGGAGGGATTGAAGATGGGCAGAAGTGAAATGAGACCTGTTCACGGCTATTATCTTGCGGTAAACATCTTCAGGTTATCACAATATGAAAGGGACTTGGTGGCTGACACAATACTAAGACATCTGCAGGAGTGTTAAGGAGGCAAATTATTTAAGTCAACACCAAAATTGCCTCCAGGTACACAAACAGAGAGATGTTCAAACACGTATTTGCAGTGTATATTAGACCCACACTACAGTCTGGAGAACCAGTCTGGTCAAGGAATTATCCACGCTGCAAATGACGAGGAAAAACACAAGTGTAAGATTCTGTGAAGAGACTGGCTGAGGAATTTAAAAATCAGCGTTTCAAAACTGAAACTGCCATATGCACTAGATGACACCACGGGACACAATGTAAGAAGTCCCTGACAAAAGCGGTGAACAAATACTCTCATAGAAACGGAAGTTTAAAAGGTTGTAGGATACAAAAAGATTAAAAGTTGAGCCACAACGAATGTAAAACCCTCCCCTTCCCATACTGGACAAACGAGTAATTACACATTATCCTGACAACAACAGAAAAGTTTGAAAAGTTGTGTGACAAAGAAAGGTCAAGAGATGAGGCCCCACGTTCGTAGAACTCCCTTCCCGCACGGTATACGTAAATGGGTTATTACACACACACACACACACACAAAGTAGAGACATACGCACATCCAAAACAGACGTGTGCCTGGGTACACACGAAGGTCGGATATGAACGACACACAACACACGCTGATCCCCGGGTGTGTGTGTGTGAGGGGGGGGGGACCACTAGTGACGACCCCCACCGTTGCCAAAGGGGTAGGGGGGGAGGGTTAAGGTCGGGGAAAGTGATCCGCCTCATTGTTATCCAACATCCGACAACCGTCATGGTAATATACGGAGCAGAGAGAGAGAGAGAGAGAGAGAGGCACAGTTCGCACGCATCCATACGCACAGAGAGAAGACGACGGGTGAAGGTGGAGCCCTGAGGAGAGGTGGACCACGGTGGATAGCGTAAGTAAAGCGGATGCCTCAGGCGTCCACTTTACCTCCACTATCCACTGCGGTTCAACTGATCCCAGGACTCCACCTTCACCCGTCGTCTTTACTGTGTGTGTGTGTGTCCATCACGGGTTTAAGCAGGTGGGTACTGTACTGCATCACCCTCCTCCCTCCAAGTACCACATGCTATCACTGCTTCAAGTCCTGTGAGGAAGCCACGCGCTGGCACTGCACAGACCAGGGTAGTCACACACGTCCACCTCGTCCACTTGGCCTTATGGTTCTTGTAAATAAAAAAGATATTGAAAAAAATTACGGAAGCTTCCATTCCCCTGGGATGGTCCATTAGCATGTGGGTCAGAGGCGGAGGTTGGAAGCGGTAATGGCAATGATGGCGGTCTGCCCTATTTGTGCAGGTGACTCTCCGGACGACCACACACACATCGCCAGGTTTCTCTATAAATACAACTTTTTTCTTTCCTTTTCTTCTCCACCAGCGTAACTACGGCAGGTCCCCCCGTTGCCCGCCCCGCCCCGCCTCGCCTCGCCTCGCCCCGTGGCAATCCTTTCTAATGCCTGTCATGCAGCATGTATCACGCACCACCAACCCTGACCGCCTAAGAAAGTTTATCGAGCAACTTCACAGGCGTCACCACCGATGAACCACTACCGATGGTCCGCACACAGCACACACTCGGTACCAAGTGGCTTCGACAGCGCCAGCGTCGCCAGGTGCTAACATTCACATCCTGATGGTCTCCAGCCTCCACCACGGTGGCCTACATGTCGCCCACCACCTCGCCCGCCGGAAGGAAGACAACCCCGCTCCGGTCTCTTCCCTCAGCACCACCAACAACTAACTCCACCACAAAGATCTTTCACCACGTTAGGAGAGTGAAGCGAGTGAAGATCGTGCTGACCGTATCCAGAGGACTTTCACTTAGTTAACGGGTCGCGACCCTTGACCCGCGGTTACCTTACGGCCAGAACAAAACATCAGCAACTTACGTAACCTTCAGACGCTCATCCTGTTCGCAAGGTGAAGGATTTCTCCGTGGCCAAACACCACACTACCGACCCTGCATCTCCGCAGCGAACCACAAGACAATAACAATTCAATTAGATGTTTTACCACCTTTCATCAACTATAAGCAAATAAGACTAAGTTATCTTTATACAGAGAAAACAAATAGAGGATGCGAGGAAGATGTGCGCCCCTGACCTAGAACTCAAGTCTGGCGAGCGGCCGACGACGTCCTTCACTGTTGACGGTTCTGAATGGCTTTACCGCGGCCGAGGCTCAATACCCATTTACTACCTGTCAGTCAGGAACTATTAGTGACCCTTCCTGTACTGTAAGCGTGCGGCCACGTCCAAAGTCAGCCCAGCCTGTATAATGGGACAGGCAACAGTTGTCACCCAAAGTAAAACGAGAAGAATTGAAAGACGCGGAACTGGTGACAACAGTTTATATTCACAAACTTTCTACTGTGGGGTACCTTGCCAGTGGCAAGGTACCCCACTGTAGAAAGTTGATGCTGACAGGAAGTATTGTCCCCACATCCGTGTCTCTCATTTCTTCACGTTTACTTAAGGCAGCGTGGCAAACGGACTTCAAGCTATCCGTGTCCTGTCCTTCACCCACAGGAGGGAGTCCAGGCGTGGCCGGGAGTACGTCACCCACACACACAGTTAAAGATGGACAGCAGCCAGGGATCCGCACACGACCCGTGGTGTGGTCACCTCACTCCCGGACGCCCACTACACGGTGATGGACACGCCCCATCCTACACGGCGGCGGACTTGTCTGGCCCCCCACCAACAAAAGCAAGATCGACGGACGGATAAACTAATGCTCTTCGGCTGTGGGTACCGTGTGACCATCAGTCACTCGCCTCAGCTGGGAGTATGAAGTGAGGGATGACCATTCTTGGACTGGTGTCACAGTTCTGGGGTTGTACCATTTCACTTGGAGTTGGGGCCCACCACCCCGTCCCACTAGTGATGGCATTACTGCAACTCTCACCTCACCACACCGTGTAACCCTTTTACCACAACTGATGTAAAGATGGAAAGAAAAAAACCTTTCGTTTCGTACAGAGGCCTATAAAGGAAGGTCCATAAGAGGGGAGGGGTGCCATGTGGCCATGACACAAGGGCCAGTCCGACATTGGTCAAGATCATGACTAACCATACCAGGTCACGACCTGGCTTGGACACCTGTAGCGCTGGGGAGATCGCTGGACTCTAACCTGGGCAGGTGTGTGTGTGTGTGTGCGCGCACGCGTGCTAGTCTCAATCATGGCCACCAGGAGAGTAGGTAGCAAGAGCCACGCAACGGTTTCACACGCATATCTCGTGGTGTCGTGTGAGAACGTCAAGTTCCCAGTTTTGGGAGTCGACTCCAGCACGGCGCCGTGACCTGATACTTACGTTCAATGTTGGCTGTCGTTTCAGGTATCAGATCTAACGTCAGCTCAATAAGCAAGACTGTAGAAAATACCTTATGGGTTAAAAGAACATAGTTTCAGCTTTTTATGGGGGGGAGGGGAGAAGGTTAGGGGTGGTGCCCCCCATCACATAACATCCCTCCACCTCCCCATCCACCCAGCGGCGTCATGGTCTAAATTCCTGTGGGGACGGCTGCTTTCCGCCAGGAGCTCTGCAGAGCCAAGTCCTGCAGAGCTTCATCTTTCACTCTTGCATGGTCTTTGTAGAGCTATGTGCTTCCCGTGACCAGTACCTACAAAAATCTATGTGCAGGTCTTGACTTACCCTCCAGTGTTGTGCTGCGAAACGGGGAAATGTCAGAGATGCAGTATTCTCTCCCGCAAAGTCATCCTTCCATGTCATGACGCACAGTATTGCTGGCGGACCCGTGCGATGTGCCCTCCCATGGTTGACACACTCATCAGTGTGGCCTCCGGCACACTCGGCAGTCTGGCCCACTGTTCACTGGTTGACACATCAGTTTAGCCCCCTGGCCACTAGTCGACACACTCGGCAGTCTGGCCCACTGCCTACTGGTCGACACATCAGCGTAGTCCCCTGGCCACTAGTCGACACACTCGGCAATCTGGCCCACTGCCTACTGGTCGACACATCCATCAGTGTAGCCCCCTGGCCACTGGTCGACACGCTCGGCAGTGTGACATACTCCTGGTCGAAACCCTAGTCACTGTGGCTCTCTCCAGGTCGACACGCTCGACAGTGTGGGGTCCCGAGAGCATTACACGCTGCTTTCTCTACGTCATAAAGCAGAACTCGTCCAGTGTGATGTTACTTAAGCACAGCTGACAAAAAGTAGACGACTGCCGAGGAGGCGGAGAGAGGCGGTTGGACTGGCTGCTCGCTCGCCCGGAGCACGACTTGAACCACCCTTGGATACGACGGCCTGGACTGTGATCTTACCCTTAAGGGTCAGGCCAGAGGTCAGGACATCATACCAGAAGGATCGTAACGCGTGTCGTGCGCCAGAGTTTCAAGTTGTGTGCTCCGAGCGAGCCAGACCCTGGTCCACCTGCATCTCCGCTGTCATTTAGTTCTCCTGCCAACTTTCCTCCTGCTCCCAAGTCCTGGTGCGTCTCCCACAACAGTGGGATGGGAAGGGGATGACATACAAGTAATCTTGGGCAGTCTCCGATATTGTGAAGCCCACTTCCAAGTTTACCCAGCCGAAAAATCCTTCGATTCGTCGTCGTCCTCAATTTCAGACATATTTCTTTTCTTTTTTTTCACTTGGTCACCGATTTTCTACAACAGCCAGGCAGCGCCAGGAACAGACGAAGCAATGGCCTCATTTGCACACAACTCTCTAGCTATCACGTATAATGCACCGAAACCAGAGCCCACCATCCACAGCCGGGCCCCACAGGCCAGTTCTGTGGTTTCTCCTGACCGCTTCTTATGCCTTGGTTTTCAGCTGACTGACATCGCCTCGCCCCCTCATCCCACGTGCGAGCAAAAAAATTGGGTCAAAAACAAGAGCATGTGAAAAAAAAAATCATGCCAAGAAAGTCCAAACAAAAACACACGTCAGATATTAAAGAAGTGGCCTAAAACTAGCGGGAGCGGCATCAGGGTGGTCAGTGGCGGCTGGGGAGATCTGGACCACGTCTCTCCTCCTGGAATATCAAGGGGAACTTTTCCCATGGCGTATCACCTTCCGTGGAAAAAAGAAATCCCGTCTTAACTGTTGCTGTTGCTGAAGGGGCGTGCAGGTGACGTGGCGCCGCTGGGGGAAATGACCAAGGCTGCCTGTAGGTGGGTGGCTCCTGCAGCGGCTTCGGGTGGGGGTGCGCACCCCTCCCACCACCCAACCCACAGTAGTAACAGACAAGCGTCGCTGCTCTTGCGTTAACTCGTACAACAATCTAAGTGTTCGCTAGCGTCGTTTCATGAGAATGACAGCTGTCATATGACAATTTGGATATCTCTACTAACGCTTCTACCGTTGCATAATGTAGGACAAGAGAGACACACCATGGCTTTCCCTTCAGTCGACAAAACTGATCCTGTGTCGCCAAAAAGCTGGAGCCGACTAAGTGGACACCTGGATTATGTAGCTACGTAGATGACCAGGTGCTGTAGAACCACATAATCAAACACAGGTTTTCATATCAAGCTTGGCAGTACCGTAAATCACATCTTATATAACTTAAGTAGAAAGCAAAAGTGGTGCACCAAGTTTAGGACGTGAATTGTGGTTCAACTTTGTTTGGCTAAGTCAGTGGTGTTACCTCTCCACAAACAAAAGACTTTGATCTGTCATTAGGACGACTTTGCCAGTTGGTTCAATCACTGTTTATCAACCAGACAGTACAGGTACTCGGCAAACCTGACGGTAGATTTCTACAAATATATGCAGGTGATTACGAGAAGTCTCACAGGAAGGTTAAGGGACCCAGGTATTGCACACACTAGTGGTCGGGTTGGATTCAAATATCAGATTTCAGAAGGTTATGGTCAAGAGCGAAGGGTCACACCATAATGCTTCTATGGCCCTTGACCAGACTCTCAAAGGTGAGATCAAAGGCGCAGCCATCATAGCCAAGGGTCGCACGTCATTCCCGCCGTACAGACTTGTTGACCAGAGGAACAATCGAGGCGGCAACTTTCATGGACTTGAAAGTGACGATTGTTCCGTTGTGGTCAGGTGGACCTGTGCTCGGCCACCAGCTGGCCGCAGGATCCACATACCACGTCGGCAAAAAAGTCTGTCTGTCGTGTCGCCGGCTGCTCACCGCGTGGTACTGTCCATAATAAATACTACATCGTCACTGTGTTGTCACAACGATCAGTCGTGGTTATGGCAGACACCCTCACACATGCAACGCTGCCAATAGTCACACTCCTCACCTTCACTCTTAACTAAATGCTATATTTTAGATTTCCAAGCCTCCGCGACCCAGAAAATATTCCCTTACGTCATGGTCCGAATGTGCAGGACCAACGACCCGCCCTGTCAGACCCCCCTACCACGGCTTTACTCCCGCTCGGATCGTATCTCCTCCTCCACTTTACGGATGTAGGGACCAGGTTTCTCCAACAGTCCTGCTCCGTAACTTATCCTCCTCAACTTTACGCTTTCTTCCTACGTAATGGATCGTTCGCTTGTTTCATATCTCTGTAGCCCATACTGCCAGAGGCAGGTAACCGACAGTACTGAACACTGCGGAGGCAGACTTCTTCGGGTACGTCGTCCGTGAACGGAAAAGTTTTCGAGAAAACATTGTATATTGAGGACGTGATGAATACTCAGAGAGGCGGAGAACCTTGGCTGGTGACCCGCATCTGGCGCTGCAAACAATGGTCTCCTCCTCCCGGAACTTAACACGTCCCTCACGGTCTTCAGGTCAAAGGCCAGCCAGCATCATACCCGAGGGCCGTACACGACACACTCAAGGGTCGTAGCGTCGTGTTCAAGAAGCCATGATGTCGTGCTCGAGGTAATCTTTATAGCTTTAACACGATCAACTTCATTTATCATCAGCTTAATTTCAGCTGACTCTTCATACCGTCCGATGGTGGGAGGTGGCGTCATGAAGCCATTAGCCTGACATCCTCGTTATTCCCTGGCTGATCGGGGTCACACTTTCTTTGTGATGTGTCCGTGGATAGAGGCTTCAGTGAAGACAGATGGTGGGCAGCAGGAGCCTGAGACCCGCTCAACACACCTGACCTCCCGCTTGTGAGACCATCGTCCAAAGTGGGCCGGGCCGGGCCGGGGAACATCCACCTCCTGTACATTACAAAGCAAGCCGACAGTCACGACAGAGCTGCAGGGAAGCAAAGGCAGTGTCACTTCCTGCTGCCGGACGGTCGCGCCAAGACGATCCTCAGGGTTGATGCCAGAGGTCTGGCTGGTCTTGGAGGGAGAATTAATTGTTCCTGCAGGGAGAACCGACTGTTCTGGCAATTGCCTCAACTCTGAACGGCACTTACCGGTGACAGCACCACCGCAAAATATCTGCCCATTCCATCCTCGACCCTAATAAGGCCGTAACAGCTCGTTTGCCTCAGCAGGGGAGGAAAAAAAAAAGGACAAAAGTGTGGACAGCTTTCCCAGGCTACACTGTCATTTATGTCAGCGAATCAATTTGTGAAAAGCCTAGACTCCAAGCGGTTCTGGTTTTCCGAAAGGTAGCCACCAGCGGGATGAATTCGAGTGTTGCAGGAGCCTTGCAAACCGTGCCCTTAGCTCAAGGGGGCTTGATGCAACATGCTGACCCTTGAGCACAACGATAAGACCATTGGGTATACTGGCTTAGCCTTTAAACTGACCTCCAAGGGCACGTTGGCTTTAATCCTCTTGCCCAAGCTTGAGGTTAAAGCCATATTGGTCTACCGGTTAAGTGTGTGAAGTCAAGGGTCAAGACGTCCTACTCAAAACATTCAGTACTCAAATATCCTAAACAAAAGTCCTGATCCATCGCTGCACTGATGTCAAGCTCATATATCTGTTTCTTATTTCTTCGTGCCTGTGTTCCATTTAGATCTTCTGGTGGTCTTCTCTTTCTCCAAGAGAAACAAATTTAATGACTTTATAGTGGAGGCCTAGGAAGGATTGGTAAGCATAGCGAGAGGCAGAGGAGTGTGGCTGTAGCTAGAGGAAGCACGAGACGATAATCAGTTACCGTATATGACCATCCTCAGAATCCGTAGAGGGCCGAGCTGGGAGCCCAGCAACCGGTCATATAACTTGCACTTTCCTCTCGCCTCACTCCTCCATCGCCATCAGCTGGAACCATATAGAGGCAAAGCTGGTAGGAAGCTGGGCGTGTTCCCAGGTAGAGGGTGGCCGCAGGCCCATTTCACATGCTAGAGGAGGTCTGCCCAGGCCTGAATGCGACCATCGTGTGCCCGTCACCCACTGATTCGTAATTTCTGAGCGTTGCCAACCTCACACTGTTGCCCGGGAGCGTGAAGTGGGTCTTGAACTGCCGCCAGTGGTCCAGGACCTGCCTCCCGCCGTTCCCAACCTGTTTCTGCTACAGTGTATGTAGGCCGCAGAGGGACTATCACAAGAGAGCTCATCTAAACCACTAACCTGATAACAGTGAAGGTTGCCCGGTGATTTCTCCGGCCTCTTACTGGTAGAACATGGTCTACCTGACGGTGCTTGGCGTCCATCCCTCCGCCCCAGCTTCGGCTCTGGAACACTGCCACCCCCACCCCCCATCGTGCCGCCAGCCGCTCTAGGGTATCACGGATGAACCCGTCAGTGTGAAAACCTCCGGTACACTGTCCCGTCCGAGGCTCCGCTGACGGAGGAGCCTCAAGGAGTCTGTGATGCAACCTTGCGGATCATCTCGTACGACCACTGGGTATGATGCCCTGGCCTCTGACCTAAAGTGTAAGGTCAAACAGTCGTACCCATCATGCCTAATGTTGCTAAGTACAGAACAAAGATTGACACATGCGAAGCAGTCATTAAAGTAAAGGCTATCAGCGACGTATGCCAAGGGTCTGGCCCCTAACCCGATGTGAGGGTGAGAACCATACAGACGCCAGGGTCAGGGCCGCGCAGGCGCCAGGGTCAGGGCCACACAAGTACAAGAGTCAGGGCCACACAGGCACCAGGGTCAGGGTCATCCAGGCAGCGGGATGGCTGCTGGCCCTTTCTCTCATGTTTACTTCAGTACAGTGACACTCACCACTACATCCGGGTTGCTACAGCTGCACCAAGTGTGGTCGTCCGTGGCGGTGCTTCCTGGCTGGTCATCACCACCAGCAGAAAATATTATACCAAGATAAAACAGACAGTTCACCGTCGCTGTCAAAGAGTAGCCTCTGTTGCCTTAAAAAGGAAAAAGCGAAGACTTCCCGGGAGACGAGCGTAAGTTCTAAGCATCATTACAACCTTGGATGATATCTATTGGAGCGTTGACGACAGGCACTCTCCTACTGTACACGGCAATACTCGGAAGACATGCCTCAACAATTATATCATCATGGCGTCAAGAAAAAGATCCACAGTCATCCATGGGGAAGTAACGCTAGGTTCATCAAGAAACAAAGGCACGTCAGATAGATGTGGGGGAAAAAAAATTATGGGCACTCAAATAGGCTGGATGAATTAGGTAAAAAATTAGCAAAAACAGGACCGAGGAAAATTTTGTGGCGTAGCGAAAGGGGGCTAAGGAAGCCGCAGCCTCGGATGGCATTTTGCAAGGGTAACAGATTGCGATTTAAGCCCACCCAGCAGCAACTGCTGTATGTCCTATGTGTGCGCGCACGTGTAAAAGGTGTTCTCTGTGAAGCAACAAGTTTCTCTCTCTTTCTTTCTCTCTCTCTCATAATACATACATATATATATATATATATATATAATATTTTTTTCCATACATATTCGCCTTTTCCCGCGTTAGCGAGGTAGCGTTAAGAACAGAGGACTAAGCTTTAGAGGGAAAATCCTCA